>CAUYPK010025211.1:0-25070 GCA_963574355.1 Loris lydekkerianus
AACACAATGACTGTGAAATTGCCAGGAAGGCTATGTTAACCAGTGTGATATAAATGTGTCAACCGGTCTGTGAAACTAATGTATGATGCCCCATGATCATACCATTGTACATAGCTATGATTTAATAAAAAAAAAAAAAAAGAAAAAGAAAAAGAAAAGATCAGCGGCAGCAACAGTGACACCAAAAATATGTTTCTAACATGACTAATTTCGGAAGGTGATCTTCTGAGGTGGGATGAAGTGTTCACCTGTAAAGTGATGTAATGTGAAAGGACATTTGTAGGAGTACAAAGGAACGGAAAGGAAATGCCAACAAAACGAAGGTTATTGTTGAGTCAAAGAAAAAAGATGTTAAGAACAAAATGAGCTAATCCTCAGATTCTGCAGGACACACACATGCAAAGATAAAATTAAATTCAAATAGTTAAGGCACATTCAAAGAGATAGCAACTATGAAAGCATTTTATAAACCACGAAACACTGATCAAAATAAATCATTGTTCTTATTTGAGAAAGCCAGTGGGAAAGACAGCAGCGAAGCAAGAGAAACACACACCTTCGAGGAACACGGGGCCCTTCATCTAATCTGCTTGGAAGGTAAACTGGTGACCAAATGCTGGGGTCGATGCCAATGTCTTGAATTAAGAAATTTCAAAGACACATATGCAGAATCAGGATTCTCAGGTGCCAGTTTAAAACTAGGTGACACAAGCATGGTGGCTGGGGCCAAGGCAGCAGCTGCCTCCCCAGACAAGGCTTGTGTGAGCTCTCTAGTCCCCTCAGCCTCTGCCACTGCCCATCTGCTCTGAAGCCCAGTCCACTCTGCTCATTCCACTACCTGCCTGGCCTCTCAGTAGAAAAAGAGTTTGCAGACACTAATCTAGGTGACACCAGAGAAGGAAGGGAATGAAGGGGGAAGAGGAGGACTCAGAAAGGCAAGCAGGCCAGATAAACACTGCTGAGCTGACAGTGAGGGATGCGCTACTCATGCCCCGTGTGGGTCCTTTGCCTCAATTAATGAATCGATCCCTATACTAGCACACCTTCCTTACTACACATGGCACTGAGTGGGGTAGACATTTCCCACGAGAGTGCCATCTATTCAGCAGCTTCCCTGAAACAATCAGGGAAGTTAGTAACGAATAAGAGATAACTGCAAGTAAACGAATGCATTCTGTGGTGATGGCACTGTGATAATATAAAAAGTCTAACTTCTAAAACAAATAATCATGGTCAAGTTATATTTAAAGAAAAATTCCTAGAAAGGCACTAATTTTGTCATGTATACAATTCCAATCTCAAACCTTGACTTTTGAAAAATATGCGTAACCTCTTTGTGGCAATCTAGAACATCTTGGGGTTCACTCATCAGTGAAAACATGAACACACCTTTCTACAGCAAGGCAGAAATGGCTGCTGGATAGTCATGAATGTGGCCTGATGTGATCCAAGAAGCACTGCCTGGTGGAGGGGACCCACCAGCCCGTTGTGTGACCACAGTTTCAGAACACAATGCCTCCTGCACTGTGGGGACATAGAGAGCATCTAATGATTTACTTCACCTTACAAAGAGGGAAGAAATTAGATTTAATTTGCTCTAGCAGGTTTTTCCTTCTCTCTGCTTTTTTTAAAATTTTATTTTATTTTCTATGCCATAACAGTAATGTGAAATTAGGTTAAAAAAATTAAAAAAATTAAATTAAAAAAAAATGAGAGCAGTGATTTCCCAGTGATTTCCCCCTCCCAGGAAAGAGTGAGGAGGAATGAAAGAGGGAATTGCAAAAAGGAATAAGAAAATTTCCTCGGCTCTTAGAAATATTGTCTTGATTGGAGTGGTGGTTACACAGGCACATTTATTTGTCAAACTACACTAAAGCATACATTTAAAAAATCTATGCATTTAATTGAATGTAAATTATTTCAAAAAAGTTAATTTATTAATCAAACAAAAAATATGAAATCCCTAGGTAAAACTAAAGAGTTCAGTGAAGTCTGAATTATCTGATGCTGTTCAAAATATGTAAAAAGCTCAAAGGCAGCTGAAGCTGATATTGTTAAGTAACAATTTGAGAAAACAAAAAAACTCCCCAAATTTCAATAGTTTTTATGAAAATCTTTTATCTTTTTTGAATATTGCCCAGTGGGATCCTTCACTAATTATTTGTTATTTCAGGGGATTTAATTCCATACCCTGTCCCCCCCCCCCCCCCCCCCAGAGAGTGGGCCTTGATCTGTCACTCGGGGTAGAGTGCAGCAGTGCCACAGCTCACTGAAACTTCACTCCGGAGCTCAAGCAATCCTCCTGTCTCAGCCTCCAGAGTAGCTGGGACTTACAGGTGCGTGCCATCACGTCCAGTTCATTTTTTTCTATTTTTTTGTAGATGCAGGGTCTTGATTTTGCTCAGGCTGGTGGCAGTGCTCCTGCCCTAGTCTCCCAAAGTGCTAGGGTTATAGGTGTGAGCCATCAGGCTTAGCGCTACACAACCTTTTGAGAATCACTAATATACAAGTTCATGCTTGTGGGTCACTCATGTTAGAAAAAATTTTTAAGGTAAATAAAGGCCAGAGGTAAAAAGGAAATAAGGCAAAGGCAGACAGAAGTAGGTAAAAGACACAAGAAAGGTGAGGCAATTAATGCCTTAATAATAGAGAACTTCGGCCTCCCCTAGACCTACGCAATCAAAATCCGTATTTTAATAAGGCCCTCAGGCAATTCCTATGCACAGTGAAGTGTGACAAGCACTATCTGACTCTCCCTTGCTGGCTCTTTAATGTCAGAAGATGATGACATGATGAGAGACATTCATAGAATGTCCTTACCTGCCTGAGCCCGGACAAGTGACACAGTCCTGGAGCACTTTCTGATCTGTAAAGTGGAGGTGATAGTTTCTGTATGATAGGCTTCTTCTGAGGATTAGTGAGTCACTGAACAGCACCTTTCCAAGGTCTTGGCATAAGAGGTTTTTTTGTTTTGTTTTGTTTTTTAATATTAGGTTTCTTTTTTGTTTGTTTTAAATAATATGTGATTGTAGTATTTTCTTAATTCCAGGTTAATGGATACATTGTTTTAGAACATTATTATTTTTAGCTGTTGAATTTTAAACACTTTCATTTTTCTTAACCAAACTAACAAACTAATTCTTAACACAAACTAGAAATTTAAATTATAGTCTCAAAACACTATGCTGCTGGGGAACCCTCATACACCATTGGTGGAAATGTAAATTAGTGCAAGCACTACGGAAAACAGTATGGATGTTCCTCAAAAAAAATGAAAGCAGAACTACCACCTGATCCAGCAATCCCACTGCTGGGTATACAGAGATATCCAAAGGAGGGGTCCTCATTATACTGAAAAGATCTCTGCAGTCTCATGTTCACTGTAGCACTATTCACAATAGCCAAGATACGGAATCAACCTTCCTCTCCACCAGCAGATGCACGGATAAACTGTGGTGCATATGCACAGTAGAATATTATATGAGTATAGCCCCAGGAAAGAATGAAATCCTACCATTTGAAACAACATGAATGAAGCGGAGAAGACTACGTTAAGTGAAACAAGCCAAGCACAGAAAGACAGATCTCACATATTGGAATTAAATATTAAAAACAAATGCTGTCATGGAAACAGAGAGTAAAATGATGCTTACCTGAGCCTGGGAGTGGTTACGGAGAATACAGGATAAAGTGGGGATGGTTAACAGGTGCAAAAATATGGTTAGGTAGCTATATAGAATGGACAATATTTGATAGCATAACAAAGTGCCATAATCAACAGTAAGTTAGGGTATACTTTAAAATAACTAAGAGTGAAACTGGAATGTTCCTAACACCAAGAAATGCCTGCGGTGATAGATAACCCAATTACCATGCTTTGACTAATTCACATGGTATGCCTGTGTCAAAACATCACATGTACCCTATACATTTATACAACTATTAAGTACCCATAGTTAAAATTTAAAAATATAAAATATATGATGTTTTATGTACATATATAAAGGGAGATAGCATAGACATTCACAAAATAAACATAATAAACATAGGCACTCATAAACATAATATGAAAGAGCCCCTGAATAATTAATTACTTTACCTTATCTTTAATTGTAGGTTTTGGCATGATTTAAAATCCTTAAAATACTTAATCCTCATGTCCAGAGGCAAGAATGTGGTTAAACTTAAAAGGAAAGCTATTTATATAGGTGCCTGGATGTCCCTCGGGTGGCCTGTTTAGGTGTTGTGTTTTTACGTTACTTAAAACTAGCACATAAGGTAAGAGGGAAAAGGGCCCCACATACTGGAGGTGGAGGGTTCAAACCCAGCCCCTGCCATAAACTGCAAAAAAAAAAAAAAAAAGAAAGGGGCATTCTGAGTGAGGCAGAAATTTCAATTAAAGTGCAAATGATTCTAACAGTGTTTTGGCTGGAGGTTTAAGGTTTTCCACATATATAATCATGTCATCTACAAAGAAGGACAATTTGACTTTCCCTTTTCCAATTTGCTCCACCTGCACCTGCTCCGTATTTCCATTTCTTGTCTAACTGCTCTGACTAGACCGTCTAGTCCTGTGCAGAAGGAAGGTGGTGGAAGCGAGCAGCTTCTTTCCTTCCCCCAGATCTCAAAGGGAAAGTTCTCAATGTTTCCCTATTCAGTTTTATGTTACTTCTGGGTCTGTCATATGTGACCTTTGCCGTGTTGAGGTATGTTCCTTATATACCCAGTTGTTGAAGGTTTTTCTCATGAAGGGATGTTGAATTTTAACAAATGCTTTTTTCAACATCTGTTAATGAATTTAATAAAGTTGTTAGATACAAAATCAACATACCAAAAATCGGTAGCATTTCTATATGTCAACAGCAAACTATCTGAGAAAGAGATCGAGAAAGCAATTCCACTTAAAATAGCTACAAAAACATAAAAAATATGTATTAATAAACTTAACCAAGGGTAAAAGATCTTTTATAATGAAAACTATAAAATACTGACAAAAGAAAATGAAGAGGATACAAGTAAATGGAAAGAGATGCCATGTTCATAAATTAGAAGAACACTGTTAAGATTCATTAACAGTATTATCCAAAGCAATCTACAGATTCAATGCAATCCCTATAGAAATACTAATGAGATTCGTTACAGAAATAGAAAAAAAAAAAAATCTTAAAATTCATATGGAAAGACAGAAGACTACAAATGCCAAAGCAATCTTGAGTAAAAGGAACAAAGCTGGAAGCATCTCACTACCTGACGTCAAAATACTGCATACTGTAATATAAAGCTATCAGAACCAGAGCAGCATGGTCGTGGCATGGAAACACACAGGCCAATGGAACAAAATGGAGAACTCAGAAATAAATCTATGTATTTACAGCCAAGGGCTCCAAGAACACACATAGAGGAAAAGGGCACTCTCTTCAACAAATGGTACTGGGAAAAATGGGAATCTATGTGCAGAAAAATAAAACTAGACCCTCCCTCACTCACCATTTTAGAAAAATCAACACTAAGTGGATGAAAGCCTGAAATGTAAGACCCAAAAGTATGAAGAAATTCTCCATAATATTAGGCTGGGCAAGACTTTTCTTAATAAGATCTCAAAAGCACAGACAACAAAAGCAAAAATAGACAAAGGTGATTATATAAAACTAAAAAGCTTCTGCACAGAGAAGGGAACAATAAAATGAAGAGGCAACTTACAGACTGGGAGAAAATATTTGCGAAAGATCTATCTGGTAAGAGGTTAATATCCAGAACATACAAGGAACCCAACATCAAAAAACCCCAAATAATATGATTTTAAAATGGGCAAAAGCCCTACATAGTCATTTCTCAAAAGTAATCATGCAATTGGCCAACAGATTTTTGAAAAAATGTTCACTATCATGCATCATCTATGAAACACAAATCAAAACCACAGTGAGTTTTTACACACCAGTAAGAGTGGCTATTATCAAAAGGACAAAAAAGGGTAAATGCTGGCGAAGATGCTAAGCAAAAGGAATTCTTAACCATTGGTGGTAGGAATGTCAATTAGTACAGCCATGATGGAAAATAATATAAACAGAATAAAAGGCTGTCGTTTGCAGTAACATGAATGAATCTCAAGGATTTTATATTAAGGAAAATAAGTCAGGCACAGAAAGACAAATGCCACTCACTTTCACTCACATGTGAAATCTGAAAAAGGCGATTTCATAGGCGTATAGAGGAGAACAGTGGCTCCCAGGGGCTGAGGGCGGGGGGAAATGACAACAGAGTGACAGGGAAAGTTTGCCAACGGGCACAAAATTATAGCCAGACAGCATAAGTTTTGGTGTTCTATCTTACAGTAGGATGACCATGGCAAATAACAATGTCTTATAGATTTCAAGACAGCCAAAAAAGAAGATTTTGAATGTTATCACCACAAAAAAAGAGATGTTTATTTTTATTTTTATTTTTGACCCCAAAGTGGACACATAAGTAGATGGTGTTTAAAGTGATGGCTTTGGTAATTATACCAATTTGATCATTATTAAATATTAAACATCACATTGTTTTCCATGAATATGTAGTATGTCAATTATAATGTGTCAATAGTAAATTTAAAAAATTAAATTTTAAAAAGCACAAATGACATCTGTAGAATAAAAAATCAAAACAGAATATCCAGATAATAAACTGTCTAAAAGTTAACCACAAAACCAAATATTTGGTGGTGGCTAAAACATAAACACTCAAATTCTTACTCTTCTATGCAATTTATCTGGCAAGGAATATTATGGGTTGGTGTATACAAAACCCAAGAGCATGTGACTGTGCCTGTGTGTGTGTGTGACTGCTGGCAAGGAGTGTGAGCAGAGGCTGTTTACTCACAACAGATGCTGCGGAGGACAGCGGATGAACAGGGTACGGGGTGGGACTGAGAAAGGCCTGGTATGTGAACACACAGGCTGGAAATGGCCTCCTAGAGGTCAGGCAGCCACGTCAGATCAAGGAATAAGCATTACTTTCACAGGGCTGGAAGCTCCAGCCACATCACTACCAGGGCCTTGTTTGGAACTATCTGGAAAACAAACTTGTCTCCCTTGTGTGATTCTGCCGGGAACATTACTGGGAAGAGAAATCCAAACAAAGGGTGCAGATACAGCTGTGCGGATTCAAAAAACGCTTGCCAGGGATATAAGTTATGCTTTGTCTTTCTTCTTTTTTAAGCCAAAAAAAACCCAACAAAAAACAAAATGTTCACTGAAGCTTTTTTTTTTTTAAGAAGCTTTGTCTTCTGTGTCTCTGGAATGAAAAGTAACTCTTTCTGTTTCCCCATTTCCATTTCTCTTCAAAGCTAAAAAAAAAAAATCTATATTCAAGTGAGACCCAAGTTAAGACTCTGCTGTATATTTGTCTGGAAATTCACTAGGAACAACACTGCCCTCTAACCTTCCTGAGATATCCACAGTGGGACAAGACTTAAACAGCGCCTGTTAAGACTCTATCCTGTTGGGAGGCCAGAATCCTGGTCATCCTCATCCGAGAAGCTCACTGCTACAGCAGCTCACCGGGAGCTGTTGGCTGAGAACTGACAATCTGGAACTGAAATGGCAGCAGCAACAGGGACCCTCTAGGAGGAGCTACGTGTTCCCCATGTAGCGTCTGCTCTGCACCTGCTCTGCTCGCTACTGTTTCTGCAGGCACACTGCACATCGAGGAGGCTTTTGAACCCTGAAATGCCATCACCCATCTCCCCCTTCTAATAGAGCAGTTCCAATATCACCCCTTGTGTATCCTGCCCAGGCAGTAAAAAGCACCCCTCACCTTGATTTCTGTACAGCACCTATCTCTCTATAGTCCAGGTACTATGTGAGATGCTTGGGGTTAGGGATTACTCTTATCCACATATAAATCCTTGTGACTTACCACAGAACATGGTACACTGTAATATACAGAACAGTTATATTTCTCCTTAGAATAATGGGTCTAATTTAGCCACAGCTTTATCTACCTTCCTATCTGAAGCCCCAGAGCCAACGGGGATTAGAAAAACCATGGGAGCTAAAAGGCAAGAAGAGAGCCCTGTTTGCCAGATTTTCCCATATGCTCCCACAGAGCTCACCCTAGGTTCTTACATTCAAGCCTTGGGCACAAAGACTGTATGGAAATATACTATAAAGGCATCTGAGTATTTAATAATTTAAATTATTAAATAATTTGCAGTCAGGGTGGCATCTTGGTTCTACTTCCCAGGTCTGTAACTCTGTACAAGTCAATTCCTCTCTTTGAGCTTTAGGTCTTCCTTGGAAAATGGCAACAGTATACCTAGCTATTAAAAAAATCATAATCACAAAATCTACAAAGATAAATGGGAAGTGTTACAATAGCAAGTTAAAAAAAGTACAATAGAAAAGTGTTCATATGTTTCAATTGAAACTACATAAAATATATCTCTACCTTTACAATCACTGGAAGGCAATAAGTAAAAAACAATTACTTTACTAAATGGGAACTATGGGGAGTTTTCTCAGTCATGTCTTCATTATTATTATGTCCTATTTTCCATTCACAGAAGGAACTAGGGACCAGCCTTGTAGGGTTGACAGGGATGTTGGGCATATGAATGACCTGCATAAACTCTAAGGAGATGTGTAATTGTTCAGTTGCAGTTCTTACTATTCTCATCAACACCAATTGGCCTGAGAAAAAGTCTTTCTAAAGCTAGCATTAGAGATACTTACCCTCATAGACCCTTGCAAACCCTGTGCACTTTGAATCCTCAACCAAGACAGACTTAACTTATTTAAAGTTTCCTTTTAAAGATAATCTACACATTCTAGGAATTTCCAGACTTCATCAATACAGTTCAGTTAATGTGTTACAGGTGTGAAACTCTTCTCCTATAGGAAGCTCAAGGCAGTTTCCTCTCTTTGGAAAGATGGTGCTCTCCACACAAGCAGGGCTCAGTACAGATGGTCCTGCTAGAGCTGGTGGCTCAGCACAGAGCTCGGGATACCATTTTTCCAGAGGCAGAGCCACTTCATTCTTAAGCTGATCCTCGGCATTTAGTCTAAAATGTTGCTCAGTCTTGGAAGTAGCATAAATATGAACACTCAAAGCAATTCTAAGACTCCAAGGAAAGCCATTAAATGAAGCTGTATGCAGCGCTCTAGACTTACCCCTGGTCCACACTGGCGTGCACTGAAGCGACAACACCTTCCAAGATCTGCAGGGGGTCCCGTGGCCCTTCAAGGTCAGCACTGCCCCCACTGTGAAAAGAAAGAAAACCTGATTCAGAAGAGAATCACTCAAGTCACGGAAAGAAGCAGAAAGAAGCTTGTTACTTCACACCCAGAGGAAGCCAACCCGATTCTGGTATGGTAGGCTGCCAGCTCATATTCATTTGTGCTCTAAGATGTCCACAAATGGACCAAGCCCTCACCAGGTGCTAAGGATGTGAACAATGAAACATTTTTTGCTTTGAAGGAGCTCAAGCTAATTTATACATGTTCCATCAAAAACAAAACAAAAACAAAAAAATTCCAAAAACAAAAAAAATTATACTTGCACTGTGTCATTCAGAAAACATTTATTAAACAGTAAGTATATAAACTATTTTAACCATTAAACGTACAGTAATGGTCTAAATCCTCTAGCTGAACCTTTTTTAAAGCTAATATTTACTTGCTACTTACTAGGTCCCAGGCCCTGCTAAGTGGTTTACGTACATTCTGCCATGTGACAAATCCCTCAGCCTGAATGACAAGTATTATGATGATGCCCACTTTACAGATGTGTATGTGGAGAATGCTAATGAATTCTGAAAATGGAACAGCAGAAAAAAGAAATTTTGGATGAATTTTCCAAATAATTTAACTTGATGATTTGAATCAACTGCTATGTTCAGGTACCTTCGTGTTTTTGTATTTTGCACCTACTAAATTTTATAACTTCCTGAAAGTTAAAAGTTACGGACATTGTCAATAGCAATTTATTTTCCTTTGAAACAGAGTTAGCTGAATTCCTAAAGTCCCTTTTCTTTCCATTGCTGAGAAGTTTAATTTACATTTATTGAGCATCTTCTGTGTACTAAGTCTACCATTTATTAGATCAGAACCAAATCTTTAGTAGTTGAATCTGGTGTAGGGAAGGCAAGAGAAGTATAATTTATGTCGAAATTTTATAAATGTAAAAATGTCACATATTTAATTTTACTTATTAATGAAAATTTATAATTTTTAAGAAATGAGGGCAGCACCTGTAGCTCAATGGAGTAGGGCACCAGCCCCATATGCCAGAGGGGGTGGGTTCAAACCCAGCCCTGGCCAAAAACTTCCAAAAAAAAAAAAAAAAAAAAAGAAAGAAAAGAAATGAACTAAATTCACCAAGACACTAATTTTTCAAAATGTTTATTCTTGTGAGCTTCATCCAAAACCTGATTTAAGAAACAATAAAAAGATAACCATAAACCAAAAGGTATAAAATGTGGCACATCCATCATTTGAAAGAGGAGAGTGGTTCTTATAACCATCAACAAAAGAAACATAAGCTAGTCATAGACCAAAGCTTTATTCATTTAGCATTTGTTCTTTCCAAAAAAAGTTATAAAATTTTATGTCTCTCCCTATATATAAAATTACCAGATACCTCAGAGCATTAAGGCAAAAACTCTATGAGGCTGGGGTAATTAAACTGATAAAAGCTCATTTGATTTCAGTTCAGCTGCAGAAAACTGACATGCATTTAATCAAAAAGTTCCTCAAGAGCAATACAGACTTACAAAGAATGCTTAAAAGGAGAATAAATTAAACACAACTAAATCTTTTAGCCTAATTGCATTATTCAGAGAAAGCACTTGATGCCTCATTATTTTCTCAGCTTCACTTTTCCCTCTCTTCTAATCTTTTTGAATGCATTCCTACAAAGGTATCAGCATATTGACATAAAGTGAGGATTTCTCAATTGTTGGTTTTGTGTCATTTACTGCAGGTAAATAAAGTCCTAAGACACTTAATGATGTCTAACTTCTTCAGTGTATGATTAACCTGGCCTTGTGTACTTCAAAGGAACCTTCTGGGAACCATTTTCCCACTGCTACAAAGAAGGAGAATTAGAAAATGTAAAATCTGGAAAACTAGACGGAAGTCACAGGACTGTCTGACACTTAGCTACCACTTTACTTGCCATTTTGGCCTTTTCCTTATTTCAAAAAAAATTTGGAGAAATGGGTCAACTAGAAGTTAGCAAGCTGCGTAACGTGTTACACAAGACACCAATGACCGAACATATTTACGGTTCTCCCTTCTCAAGATAGTTTAAGACATAAGACTTTGAGAACTCTAAAAATAACCTCTCACTTTTGTAAAGCACATCACAATTTATAAAATGCTTCTATGTACATGATGATCATTTAGCTTCTTAATACCCATGAGCCATGTGCAGTTATTATTCCATATTGGCAAAACACTTTTCTCATTGACTACTTTCCAGCTTACCTCAATACAGAAATTATTTTCATTATTGCACTGTGTACTATATCCTTGGGTGAGATGTCGAGAGGGCCAACAGCCACCTCTAGCAGCTGCTGAATCATTCTCAGAGGCTGACCATCTAAACACATAGCCACAGCTTGATCCTGGAGTTTTGCTTTTTCTGATCGGGACAGATCATAGAGGTGACTGTATTTCTGCAGTGTTTCCTGCAAAGACATGCTAATCAACATCTAAATATCAAATAGAAATTAAACACATCTACATGTACATAGTGAAACATACTCAGAAGATCCCGAAACCAAATACAATACAATCTGCAACATCATATCAGAGGACAGGTATTGGGTATAATAAAGCTTTTAGGTTCAAGCATAGGTATTGGTTATTAAGCTTTCAGGATCAAGCACAGGTATTGGTTATTAAGCTCTCAGGCTCAAGCACAGGTATTGGTTATTAAGCTCTTGTGCTCTTGAGTGCAAATCCTTGCATTTATTAGTTGGTGGGCCTGTGTGATCTCAAATTTCAGCATCTATTAAATGATGAGGACAATAGGTTCTTGTGAATAGAAGGCATTGGGACATTAACTGAGATAATAATATAAGTCAGTCCTTTAGCACATCAGACATAAATGCTCTAGTATTACTCTTATTTTTATTGCACTATACTCGCATAACAATTATAATTTATTGAACATCATCTATTAATATGTAATCCCATACTATACATATGGTATCTAATTTAACACGTACAGTAATCCTACAAATACTTTTAATTAGCCTCATGTTAACAAAAAGGAATCCAAAACTATTAAATAGCATGCTAGAGTCACATGGCTAGCAATTAATAGAGCCAGGATGAGAATCCAAAAGACTGCTCTTGCACCCCACATGCCACACTGACTTTCTGTCTTTGATAATATCTGTAAAAACTAATTGTATAATAAATGATTTAAGAAACAGAATGGAAGCTATTGTTTTTAAGCAGACCAATATGGTCACTTAGTGATCATAACACTTTCCAGGTTCTTTATAGTTCCCCTAGTAATCCTGAGCATACTGTTCTGTCTTTGAAAACAACCACGAGAAAAAGCTGAATATTAAGTGTATATGTGATATTAGAGAATTGCTATTAATTTGGGGGGGATGGTGATAACTTTGTAGTGGTTATGTTTAAATGTATCTTTTAGAGATAGCTATGAAGGTATCCGTGGATAAAACCGAGATGACTAGAATTGACTGCAGAGTAACTCATGGGAGCAAGGTGAGGGTAGGTGGGCGTACGCACAAAATAAGATTGGTCACATTCTGATAACTGTAAAGCTGAGAGTTGAGCACAAGAAGATTCACTTTACTACTCTTCCCACTGTGAAATTTTCTATTTTAGAAAAGTCTCTATAAGTTAGGTAAGGTAATTATCAGTAACCCCGTCTAAGAGAAGAAAGAACTGAGGCTCCGTCGAATGAAGGCCTTTGACTTAGATCACACTAACCTTCTCGAGGATGTAAGGTGATCTTTTACTGGGTATGTAAGTAAGAAGGTTAATGCCAAGGTCAACGTAAAAGGACAAATGTATGGGACTGAGGTTGAAACTTCAAGTTTTGCTATAAAAGGCAACTTAATAAAATGAAATAATTATCTAATTTAGGGACAATAAGAGTCTCCTCTTACAGACCATCAACGGCTTGACTGAATGGCATTCACAAGTAACTAAGTGGAAGCTTTATATCACAACTAGATGAAACAACTCCCTTGAATCCAAATACATTATTCTAAGCATTGAAAGATAATCCTTGTTCTAAGAAGAGTGATGCCAATTCTGTTATATTTTAAAAATAAATAAACTGGTATTTAAAAAAAATACTAACGAGTATAAATCATTATTACTTGAAGATTCTAACTTTGCCTGAATTTTTGTAATTATGAATTGTAGTATTATAAATGTCAGCATGATAAAATCAAGTTAGGTAAAGCCAATTTGCTCCCTGCAAAAGCTTCAATGTTGTTCATACCATTATTTAAAGCTATTTGTTAGACAGGCTAATAGGCACTGAAAATCACAAAAATGAAATAAAACTGCTTTTAAACTTTTGAATTGTTCCCATTATCTTTTCAATGAGGGGTTTGCATTTATGTGTCTCATAGAAAATGTTAAGTCTCCTATTTGCTCATTATCTGAATTCCTCTCCACTGACTTATCTTTCTGGTTATGAACATTTTTTGACAAGCCAAGAATACAACTGAATAAACACGTAAGGTTTATGAAAAATGAAAGAGAAGGTTAGTGAACACTTACGGGTTCATTTACTATAGCATTAAATGATAAATAGAATATTATTCTATATCTAAGTACTGGTTTCACTTATATGAAAACCATTTACTTACTGATTTGTCAACTTTCCAGTTATGTAAAAGAACATCCCAATTCTATAAATGTTAAAACACAGAATAAAATCTCTGGTGGCCTCAGAGGAATTCTGGTTTCCTTGGACGTCCTAAGACATGGGTCCTCAAATCTCACCATGGGCAGAGATTCTGAACCTCAAGATAGTGTTTTAGAAACACCAGGAGAGTCTCCTTTAAAAGCCAACTAGGAACAATTTTATTAGCCCCAAATCTCTGAAGTTATTTTGCAAGCATATAATATAAAAACAGAGTAAGGAGTACTTATTAAAAACAAACAAACAAAAAACCTGTTGAGGCAGGCATGGTAAGCTATCTCTGAATTTTTCTGAAAATTAGAATGAAAAACCCCTATCCTATTCAGTTGGAGAGTGAAACCCATACAGCTATAAGGGGAGCCCTTTTCTTAACTTTAAAGCCCACCACCCCAGCCCCAGGGACCCACCCAGTGCTCTGGTTCCTCTTCTCCCACCTTTCCACCCCTCGCCCCCTCCCTCCTCTGATATCAACCTGTTAAGTGGCCTAAAATCCTTTTGAAAGAAGTGAACACTGAACTGACAATTAGTGGTAATGAAGAGGTTAAACAATAAAGGCTTGAGAACCATTTTCAAGGACCAAGGACGTCTGCTCTGAAAACTCTATCAAAACTACTAAAGTAGTTTTGGATAAATGAAGGAATATACTGATGCTATCTGAGTGCATGAGCACACAGAAGTTTCCAGTTCATTACCTGCTCACTGCTCTTCAGAGACACGATGAAGCCATGGCTGAGGGTTTCCAGGTGAGCAAGTGATTTCTCCAGATGATTCAAAGCATCTGCATAGGTAACTTTAGAATCACCAACTTCGTGAATGTCTTCTTCTGAATTTCTTTTCCTTGCCTTCTCAATAAAATGTTTGACTGTCTTGATAGCCTTTTTAGTCATCTCTTTACGTGTTTCCACAGGTAGCTTTAAGGGAAAAAAAGGTATTAAACAACAGACAAACCAGCCCTACATTGTTGTATGTGGAATATTCAATAAGGTATTAGTAAAGAGAACAAAAGTGAAATTTTAATAAATACAATTTTAAACAATGAGTAGGATTTCCATTAGACTGGGTTTTCTTCTGTGAAAAAAGCAATAACAGTGAAGTACTATTTGCATTAATTTAGTAATACAGTTTTAAAGTGATAATACTTGAAGTAGGTGATGTAATGAAACTAGTATTCAAACTCAACGCTGGTTACAGGGCAGAAATGGAGTCATTTTTACAACCATAAATCTCAGCTTTGATCATTTATTGTAAGGAAATACTTCAAAGAGAAGAAATAGGTATAGACATAAAGATTTTAACTAGAAAAAGGATATAAAAATAAAACTTAAAAAGTAATCTAATTGATAGAAGACATGGTAACTAGCTTATGAGAAATTACCGGTTATCATATTATGCTGTCATTAACATTAGAATTAGAAATAGCACAGTAATTTAAAAAATGTTTATCATAAAATGTTAACTTTTAGAAATAAAGATATAAACTATCCATACCATGTTTACAATAAAATTTAAATTATATCTGTGCACAAAATAAATTTTATATATTTTGTATTTTACATATACACATATGGGATGTTCCTTATCTGAAATGTTTGGGACCTAGAAATGCTTTGAAATTTCAAATTCTTTTGGATTTTGGAAATTTTGCATTAAACTGGTTCAGCATCCCTAACTTGAATCTCTGAAGTCAGAAATGCTTCAATGAGCATTTCATTTCAGCATCATGTCTGCTCTCACAATGTTTCAGATTTTGGAACATTTCAAGTTTTCAGATTTAGACATATTCAACCTATATATGCATATAAAGTATATGTATTCAGTTATATATATATGTCTGCGTATGTACACATATAAAATTAGTGACTATTAATGTGTTGGAATTATGAGCAATTTTTTTCTATTCTGCTTTCCAAAGTTTTTATAACTATGCTGCATTTACTCACGTATGTGTCAAGCACTGTTAGGTATGCAGGAGTTATATTTTTCTAATAATATAAAAAATATTAAGCTTACTTATTCTCAAAATAGAGTTTCCACTTTGAGAGCACCAGGCCCTGCTTAACAAGCCTAGAGCCGTTTGTAGGCCCCACTGATTTATGCTGCTTTGGGTTCTGGTTTAAGCTTCCTGTCAACTATTCAAGTTCATTTTTACTATATCCTCAAAAGGGCTTTTTGTTGATTTTTTTTCTAATAAGAGATAAAAGAGTACTAGGACAAAATCTTAATTTTTCCTATTTCCTAAAATCAGTCATTATATGTATCTGGTTATGCTGACAAGTAGGAAGAGGCTTAAATAGCTGGCATCAGTGAGCAGGTTAGGAGGAAAGCCTCCTCCCCTCCATTTTCTATGAGCTCCCTCCAAGTCTTATTCATAATAGCATAATAATAATAGAATTATTCTATTAAAATGTTGATAGGTGGCATTTTCTTAATTCCATATAAATATTGATAAATGGTAGCTTTCAAAAAATGTTCTTTCCTTGAATTGTAACTAAGTGCTTGCTTTGCAAATGCAGCTTCAAAATAAGTTCTGCAGCATTTACTACTTACCAGATTTCTGCCTCTACGCACCTATAGCATAAAAAAACAAACAGAAACCTCCAATGGCTGGCAAGTATTAATTATGCTATGATCATTTTCCCCAAATGAACTGTGAACCCCTTTCTGTATGTTCTTTTCCCTCAAATAAACATGAATTCCTTCCTGTGATTTATAGCAGAAATACAAGGTACTAGAACTGTCCACTCTAACGGACTTCTCCTTCCTCTATTATGCAGTTGGAAAGACTGAGCTCCAGGAAGATCAAGTGACATATTTTGGTTTATCATGCAAGTGAAGGGAGTAAAAGCCAGAATCTAGGTAGCTGGTTACCAAGTAATGCTCCTTATGGTTACATATCACAGCTGGTGACAAGGGGCCACTCTGCTCCCTCACTGGCTCTGAAGGGGGACCAGAGTATGCATGCCGGCTGAATGCCAAATGCTGAACAAAATCAAGGCCAAATAAGAATTAATATGGAGTGAATCATTTCTTCCTATTCCCTTATGTTTTCCCCAAGAAATACAAGTTTGGGGGATTATTTAGACATACCAGCTGGCTGAATATATACACTCTTCTGAGCCTTTTGTGTGGTATGGAAGGGTTTCAACAACACACTGGCAAGAGAATGGAAATGAACAGCTAATTCATACATGCTTTAAGGTCCTGGAAGAGATAGTAAAGGGAGCCTCTCCCTTTAGACAGGTCCAGATATTGTCTTTGTTATCCATTGTCAACCAACTCTGGAATGAATGTAGTATAAGTAGGAAGGGCACTAAACTCAAAAAAGCTGGGTTTAATATTCAGGACTCTTGATAAAGATCATCTGCAACGTGTAAAAACTGCTGCCTACAGTACAATGTCATTTTCAGAAATTAAAGGAGTTAATGTGTGAAATAATCAGCACGCTGCCTTGCCCATGGTTAAGCCATCAGCAAACTAAAGCTGAAGTTTAATTTGACCAACTGATAAAATACATAGGCCATTCTCCTGCTAGTTTTTTCATCTCCCTAACAAGTTTGTCTTATAATTCCCTTTTAGAAAAATCTTTTTTATAGACTCCCCAAATTCCTTCGCATTCTGGCCCCAGGCTAACCCTAGTCTAACCCTACGGTATAATTGTAACCCACACAGACTTTTTGACACTCCTTATGTGTCTTTTCTGAATAAAATGTTTCCTTGTCTCTTCTTTGTGAGGTAAATTCCTACTCTTATTTTAATACCAAGACACAAGGGGTCAACCCAGACTCATCTGTTCCTTCAGCCTCTACAGTCAGTCCACAGGCACGTCCCTTGTCCCAACATTTCAGTGCGTAATCCACCTCTTCATATGTCTGTGTCCTGAGCATTGCCAAGTCTGTACCCACCCTGAAGTCTATGCTTTCATAAACCTTGCCATTGGTTTTGAGAGGCAAGCACATTTTTTCAAGAGTTTAAATTGCTTGACCTCATCACCACAGTGTCATCAGAAAGATTTTTTCTATTTTAAATGATTCCTCAAAATAACTAAAATATTCCAAAATAACTAAATAACTGAACATTTAAGATTACAGAGTATAAAAATATATAATCTTATGTTAATTTTCCTGGGATAGCCAGGAGCTCTAAAAGCAGAATAATATTATGGTAAAAGATGTAAGGTTTTTTTTTATTTGATTAGGCATTTTACTTTATTCAAGCTTTTCATCCAGTTTATATTACAAAAACAGGTTCAGTGCTAAAAGACCCCCAAGATACAATTAAGAAATATAAGTTTTAACATTGAATTTATAAGCAGCAGATTAATTTTCCTTAAGCTGTTCTATGAAGAAGGGAACAGAAGTGAAAAGAGAAAAAAATGATTGAAAAAATATACCTGAATAAAAAATAAAATAGCAGTTTCTTAGCTGGGTGTAGTGGCTCACGTTTGTAATACCAGCACTTTGAAAGTCTGAGGCAGGAGTATTGTTTGAGGCCAGGAGTTAGAGACTAGCCCGAGAAACACAGTAAGACCCCATCTCTACAAAATAGTTCAAAACTCAGCAGGGTGTGGTGGTGCACCTGAAGACCTAGCTACTCAGGAGGCTGAGGTGGGAGGATTCCCTGGGCCAAGGAGTTTGAGACTGCAGGGACGTATGTTTGTGTCATTGCACTCCAGCTGGGCAACAGAGCAAGACTGCAATTACTTTACCATATCAGGTGATCACAAGATACTTTTATTCTTAATGTTCTTTTCTGAAGTCCACAGTATTAACACATAATTGATACATATCATTACCATAATAATCAATCAAGATTTATTTTTAACTATTTCCTCCAGCAATTGGTAATTGCTATTAAAAAATAGTGTGGATTGTGTGAAATAAAATATAAGTGGCTAAATTGTTTCATCACTAGATAAATGAGCACTGAGCATCCACTTTCCAGGCACTACAAAAAACATGAGATAAAAGGGCGGCATCTGTGGCTCAAAGGAGTAGTGTGCCGGCCCCAGATGCCAGAGGTGGCAGGTTCAAACACCCAGCCCCAGCCAAAAAAAAAAAAAAAAAAAGAAAGAATGAAAGAAAAGCATAAAGTAGGCTCCCAAAGAAACCACACAGAACATGGAAGATAAGACAGCCAAAAGGGAAAAAATAGGAGTCAGATACGACTTCAGTAAATCTTTCTGAGTTTTTCTTCCAGGTGTATAGATCCAGACTCTAACCACTTCCCACCACTTTCACTGCCTCTCCCTGTCCCCACGCACTGCCCTCTCACATATGACCTGTCTCGCAGTGGAGCTGACCAAACAAAAGCTTGGCATCTACCCTGCTGCACGTGTCAATCCCCTTGCAGTTAGGATGAGCCACGAGCAGAAGGGACATGTGCCATTTCTGAGCCAAGCAATCCAAATCCCACCTGGGGCATCATTTAGTGTCCCTTTGCCAGCCACAGCGACTGAAAGAGTGTGGGGCCCACATGGTGCCAATATAGAGTGGCACAGCTTCCAGCAGCCTGGCTCCGAAGCGATTCTGGTATACACTCCCTTGCAGTCTCCTCTTAGATCAGAAGCCTGAGTGACTATTAGTCCTTTGTGGTGTTCAGTCACTATGTACCTTAGCCTATTCGGACATACAATAGGTGCCAAGAGTGAGGCAATAGATGGCTCAATTTTCACATATTAGACACTGAAAAAATGGTAAGGTACGTTATGCTACAAGGAAACATTTAATAAAACTGTTGCCTGTGGTAACCTGGGGAATGCTCATTGCTCTGATGAACTTGTGGCACTAGAAAGGTTGAAAAATAGAATACCAGTAGTCTGTGTTGGATATTATGGGATGCTGCAGCTAACTATCAAAAGAAAGAGATGAGTTAAGAAAATACTGTCTGGATATTAAGCATAGGTGAAATGAAATAAAGAAAGAGCTTAGAAATTCAGAGATTTACTGAGTTCAAAAACAAAAAGAAAAAACTTACTAATTATAGACCCCAGTAGTAAAGGATATGATGGAAATTCTTAGATAACAAATGCCAGGTAAAACCTTTAGAAGATTAAAATACTTTGGGGGAAAGATAAACCAAGAGTATGACACCCCATAAATTCTTTCAGTTGGACAAAATGACTTAGGGCAGAATTAATGATGTGGCCGTCCCGCAGGAATCCATACTGTGAGCTGGCCCCTGTGACAGAGGTGATGCATGGAGTGACCACCAAAGATACACAGAATGTGAGAACAATGCCTCAAAAGACAAACAGAAAGGCTCTGTAGTTGTGGTTGTGGGAATATGATATTGAGAGCAATCAAATAAATAAGAAGCCTACTAAATTCCAAGGTAGTGGTGCTGCTCAAGACACCAGAAGTCTGGGTTATGAATGCTTGTGACCGTTTGCAACTTAACACTCCGGGCTTCGACCCTGCTCGGGCAGGCTGGCAACGGGGCAGCTTTCTAAGCTGAGAAGGTCTCCAATACCCAGTCCACATGACAGCAAGGAAAAAAGTGAGGACTTCTCTAGTGTGGAAAGCTGGACTCCAGACCTAATAAGGAGCATAACCTGCCCCACAGCAGGGAAACTCTCATGCCCAGATGGTTGAATTTCAAAATTGGCTCAGCAGTATTTGCCAAGTATCTTCCATATCCTCCTGTCCAAGGAAAATGTTTGATACAATTATCTTGTCCCTGTTTCACCATGTAAACTGTGCTTAGGGGCAGGTGTAGGGCAAGCAAAGTCTAGGATTTGTCTTTTCCATTCATAGCCTAGATCAAAGCTGAACCTGATTGCACAGTGGCCGTGCATGACACCAACTTTGGGCTCCACAGTGAGACAGGGTGGGCCCTGGGCTATTTCCCTTAGAGAAGGGATGGAGTATGTTCTCTGGTAGGAAGAATGCTTGGGGAACAAAAGGGTGTACCATAGCAGCCAGTGGGGCTCACCATACATTCCATCTTCATCCCGCTGCTTCTCAGGTCCCCACCTTAGATGGGGTCACGTGACCTCATGGACCCATGGACTGCGTGAGCAAGTGTCATGTCTCTCTCTGGGCTAAGGTAACTGCACCCAGTTTCTGGAACCCCTTCTTCTCCTGACTAGGTTCCTGAGGAAATCCCAGTGGGTATGGCCCTTGACAGGAACCGTGGTTAGTCTGTTACTTCAGCATTATTTAGTAGCACAGTGATATATTAAAACATAAATCTAATTAACTCACTCCTATGTTCAAATGTACATAATGGCTTCCCAAATCACAAGAATAAAAGCCAGTCTTAATGCCCTATCCCTTTGTGACCTACTTTTCTCCTCTTCCTACCTGTCCTCCTGTTTCCCCACTTTTCACTCAGAGTCACTCCAGTAGGTCTCCTTGCAGCCCTGAGAGTCGGTGTGCCTGCCAATCTCTCTGCCAGAAGTGTTCTCTCAGGTAGTCTCTCGGCTTGTCCCTCCACTTTACTCAGGACTCAACACAATGTCATCTTGTCAGAGGCCTCTCCTGACCACTCCATACAACCCAGTACTCCTCAACCTCTCTCTCCTCACCCTGCCTTAATTTGTCTTCATAACCAACATACTCGGTTACTATTTGCTCAGTACGTGTCATCACTAAATTCCTAAAACCCAGAATGGTGGCTTATACATAATGATAAATGCCTCTTTGTTGAATGAATGAATGAATGAATGGATGAGTATCAATGTTTCAAAACAGAGCCCAAAAGTACAACTGCAGGGGGTGGAGGCAAGATGGCCGACTGGAGCCAGCTTTCCACAGAGGCTGCTGTCCAAAAGGAGAATTAAAGGAGAGAAGTTCAGCAAGTAAGCTGATAGTTTGGAGCTGAGCTAAGAGAGAAGGTTCAAGAACACACATCAACCTGCTGAGGTGAGATGCGACCCCAAGGAAACAAACAATAGGTACAAAATCCATCACCAAGCACACAGGAGGCCCCTCCCCCATGAGAAGGGCTTGCAGTACTCCATACAAAAAAGTGAGCAGAGTTCAGATCCTCTCCTATTTTATCCCATGGGAGAGACCCTCTAAAAAACGGACCTCCTTCCCCTACTAGGGTGCAATGACACTCTCCTGTGAGGCATAAAACTGTATAAAACTGTACATATTCTCTACGTGCAATTCTGAATTCCCAGCACTCCCCTTCACTCTAACCCTGAGGTCTGGAAGCCTGTCCCCCAGGAGTCCAGATTCTTGGGTATTTTCTCCAGAGGTGTGGACAGGGTATAGACTGCTGCTGGTCAATGCTGATTCTGTGGCAAGGGACTAAGGAGAAGATGGACAACTGAGAGGGAACCATACAGGAGAGGGAGAGGCAGTGCCCTAAGGCACAGAGCAGCAGCAGTAACAATAGGGCTCACATCCCTGGGGATATTTTGGAGAGACACTTCCTTACTCTCTGGGCAACCAGAGGAAGCAGGGCATCATCTCTGGTGGCATCCACTGGCGGAAGACATCTGGGATAGAAACGCAGGTCCCATAAGTAAAGGGTATGCCTGAGGCAGTACCTGCCTGGACGGAGCGTAGGAACATGCCTAGACACAGAATACTCCCAGGGTGGGGCTGAGCCAGAAGATTGCTTTAGTGAGCCTAAGATACACCCGGCCCTCAGGGGATCATAGCTGAGACAAAAGCAGGCAGGGAACCGAAAGCTGAGTGTGAGCTCTAACCGTGCCTGACCCAACACAGACTGCAGCCAAGAAAGACATGCCAGCTCCAGGTGGCATCACAGACAGGGACTGAGTCGCAGGTTCTGTGAACTCAAACAATGTCTGATACGCAGGGGAATATAGCCAGGACAGAAACAACTTCTGCAAACTTGTTCTGTTCTGTCAGCAACATCAATTGGGGCGGGGCTGGAACTGAGTAAACTGCTCAAGACTCCATTAAGCACCCGAAGTTGTAAGGCCTCAGCAACCCCTGCCAGATAGTGGCAGAGTGTAGAGGCCTGGCCAAGGAGACATAATCTCCCTCTGACTCAGGCAGGCTCAAACCTCTGGAACATCTACTCATTGGAGGGAACTGAGTCACAGCCCTACGGGGTTACCAGTGACTGGGTGTAACAGAGGTGCACGGTGGGGAAGGAAGCATCAAAATTCCCAGACTAATTCATTTGCTGGGAGGCTCCTTCAGACCTCACAGAGCACCAGAGCTAGTCATACCTGGGCTGCCAGCAGACCCCTGCTATATAGTTGCTGGAGATCTTTTGAACTCCCCCACCTGATACCAGCACTGACTGAGACAATTGATTTGAACCTCTTGAACTGGGCCAATCACCGAAGGACTATCCAAAGTGGTACCTGGGTGCCACTGGGTGTGTGGTTGTGGCAGAGTTTGATTTTCCTTTTCCAGTTGTTGCCAGTGGGAGGTGGGGTGACTTAATTGCTGGTATTCCTCCACAGCTGAGACTTCAACCCAGAGTCACTGATTTACTGGGGTAGGACAGAGACCAACTGAAAACAAGACAGAACCACTTAGCTGCACCACACCAAGCAGGTCTTTAGTTTCTCATGCCGTACCACTGTACATGTCCTTGGCAAAGCTCTGGGGGAAAAGGTACAGACACTAGTCCCAGCTAGTGATTAACCAGGCAAAGGTCTGGTTAATCACTACTCCAGGAGCCCCCAACACAACTTCACCTTATCTGCTCATCTAGCCAAACAATGTAAAATAATCATGGGGCGGAATCACCAGAAAAACTCTGGTAACATGAATAACCAGAGTAGATCAACTCCCCCAAGGAACAATATGGCAGAAACAAATGAAGATCCCATTCATAAACAGATGGCGGAGATGTCAGAAATCGAATTCAGAATTTCGATTAAGTAAGATTAATACAATGGAGGTAAAGTTTGAATCAGAAATTCAAGGAGCATTTCAAAAGTTGTCTCAAGAATTCAATGAATTCAAAGACAATATCACCAAAGATTTTGACACATTGAGACAAGAATTTTCAGTCCCCAAAGATGTGAGAAATACAGTGGAATCCCTCAGTAACAGACTGGAGCAGGCAGAAGAAAGGATTTCTGACATTGAAGACAAAGATTTGAATGCTCCCAAATGCTCAAAGAGGAAGAAAAGTGGAGAGCAAAAATAGATCATTCTCTCAGAGAGCTCTGGGATAATTCAAAGAAAACAAATATTTGCCTTATAAGAATTCCAGAAGGTGACGAGGTGGCTTTGAAAGACACAGAGGCTCCTCTTCATGAGATAATGAAGGAGAACTTTCAAGACATGATAAGAGATTCTGAAATTCAGATAGCAGTTTAAGAACCCCAGCACAACTCAACCCAAATAAGACTTCTCCCAGGCATATGATAAATAACTTCACAGAAGTTAAAATGAAACAGAAAATTCTGCAAGCAGCCAGACAGAAAAAAACCATAACCTACAATGGAAAGAATATTAGAGTATATACGGTATACAACAGATCAATAAATCACAGAAGTGATCAAGGAATACAGCAACGCCTCAGGTTACAAAATCAGCATCCATTAATGGGTAGCCTTTGTAAATACCAACAATAGTCGTGCTGAAAAAACAGTCAAGGACTCTATTCTGTTCACAGTAGTGCCAAAGAAGATGAAATATTTGGGAGTTTACCTAACAAAGGATGTGAAAGATCTCTATAAAGAGAACTGTGAAACTCTTAGGAAAAGAAATAGCTGAAGATGTTAACAAATGGAAAAACATACCATGCTCATGGCTGGGAAGAATGAACATTGTTAAAATGTCCATACTACCCAAAGCAATATACAATTTTAATGCAATCTCTATTAAAGCTCCACTGTCATACTTTAAAGATGTTGAAAAAATAATATTTCGTTTTATATGGAATCAGAAAAAACCTCAAATAGGCAAGACATTATTCAGAAATAAAAACAAAGCAGGAGGAATCATGATATCAGACCTCAGACTATACCATAAATCGATTGTGATCAAAACAGCATCATGGTACTGGCACAAAAACAGAGAGGTAGATGTTTGGAACAGAATAGAGAACCAAGAGATGAACCCAGCTACTTAGCGTCATATGATCTCTGACAAGCCAATTAAAAACATTCAGTGGGGAAAAGATTCCCTATTTAACAAATGGTGCTGGGTGAACTGGCTGGCAACCTGTAGAAGACTGAAACTGGACCCACACCTTTCACCATTAACTAAGATAGACTCTCACTGGAT
>CAUYPK010025212.1:0-19602 GCA_963574355.1 Loris lydekkerianus
GAATGAATTAATAAATTGTGGTATATGTACACCATGAAATATTATGCAGCCTTAAAGAAAGATGGAGACTTTACCTCTTTCATGTTTACATGGATGGAGCTGGAATATATTCTTCTTAGTAAAGTATCTCAAGAATGGAAGAAAAAGTACCCAACATACTCAGTCCTACTATGAAACTAATTTAGGGCTTTCACATGAAAGCTATAACCCAGTTACAATCTAAGAATAGGGGAAAGGGGGAAAGGAAGAGGAGGGAGGGGGGCGGTGGGTAGAGGAAGGAGTACTGTTGGAATTACACCTGCGGGGCATCTTACAAGGGTATATGTGAAACTTAGTAAATGTGGAATGTAAATGTCTTGGCACGATAACTGGGAAAATGCCAGGAAGGCTATTGTGATGAAAATGTGCCAAATGGTCTGTGAAGCTAGTGTATGATGCCCCATGATCATATCAATGTACGCAGCTATGATTTAATAAAAACAAAAATAAAAATAAAAAAATAAAGTGCCCAGCACATGGCCCAGGTTTTTTTTTTTTTTTTTTTTAGACAGAGTCTCAAGCTGTTGCTCTCAGTAGCGTGCTGTAGCGTCACAGCTCACAGCAACCTCAATCTCTTGGGCTTAAGTGATTCTCTTGAATCAGCTTTGCAAATAGTTGGTATGATAAGCGCCTGCCACAACACCCAGCTGTTTTTTGGTGGTAGTTGTCATTGTTGTTCGAATCCAGGCTGGATTTGAACCCTCCAGCTTCAGTGTATGTGGCTGGTGCCCTAGCCTCTGAGCTATAGGTGCTGAGCCAGTGCCCAGCTTTTTTAAAAAACAGCGTCTTGCTCTTGCTCAGGCTTTCTCTAACTCCTAAGATCAAGCAATTCACTCACCTGGTTGTTTAAGTCTTAATCCACCTTCAATTGATTTTGTATATGTTGTGAAGTATGAATCTGATGTAATTTGTGCAGATAATTAATTGACCTCATGTCATGGAAATAATATTCAAATCCTTATACATGATCAATGAATAGTAATATGTTGAAAGAAACCTTTTTGTCTGCATAGTAGGTTTTACTATTGGGCCTAAAACATTTAATAAGCCATGCTGTGACAGATGTGTATCATCTAGGCTTTGCTGTTCATTTATACAGGATAGCAGTGTAGGCAGAGTTGGTTTAGCATAATTTTTAAGAGCCCTAAAATTTTCAGAATACTAAGTGAGAACTGGCCTCAACTTAAAGTAACTGACTGTGTTACCCATTTAGTAGAAAGTTAGGCTGCCCTTGGAAGCCAGGTGTTAACTTCTCTAACTAAGGAAGTCGTAGATAGTATCTTTCCAGTAGAAGGCTGTATTCTGAATATTATTTCCATGCTCGCTAACACAACATCCACTTTGCAGACCATGGATCAAAAAATAATTTCAATTTCCAAGTCTTATCATTTAAGAAATACATGTATTTCATAAGGCTATAGCTGCCAATGACAGTGACTCCTCAGATGGATCTGGGTCAAAGTAAATTGAAACCTTCTAGACAGGATTCACCATTCTAGACAGGAAGAACATTCATTCATGGGAGGTGGTCAAAATATCAACATTAACAAGAGTTTCAAAGAATTTGGTGCTAAGCCTCATGGATGTCTTTTGAGGTGTTCAAGATGTCAGAGGAGGAAGTCACTGCAGACATGGTGGAAAATACAAGAGAACTAGAATTAGAAGTGGAGATTGATGATATAATTAAATTGAGGCAATCTCATGATAAAATTTGAATGGTTGAGGAGTTGCTTCTTATGAAAGTAGTTTCTTGAGATGGAATCTACTCCTGATGAAAAATCTGTGAGCACTGCTGACATGACCACTTAGAAACTTATTATAGAAACTTAGTTGATAAAGCAGAGGGAGGGTTGAAGAGAATTGAGTCCAATTCTGAAAAAAGTTTTCCTGTGGGTAAAATGCTATCAAATAGTATCACATGCTACAAAGAAACCTGTCAGGAAAGGAAAAGTCAATTCATGCAGTACACTTCATTGTTGTCTTCCTTGAAGAAATTGCCACAGCTACCTAAACTTTCAGCAACTACCACCCTGATCAGTCAGCAACATTCACCATGAAGTCAAGTTCCTCTACCAGCAAAATGGACTGTTAGCAATAAAGCCTTTTTGGGGCGAGGATGGAAAGGGACAGGATCTCCGTCACCCAGGCTACAGTATAGTGGCATCGTCAGAGATCAAATTTGTGGGTTCAAATTAATGTGTCTTCTTGGTTACTCCTTTCTATAAATCTTACTCTCTGCTCTTGGTAACCTTTTCTCTGGGTGGCTTCCCCGTGGGTTTCTAGATTCCTTCCATAACAGGGACCTAATTGACACAGGGAGTTTTAGGGACACTCCTGCAGACGTCAAAAATACCCGTTACAAATCTGGGTTTATTAGTAGCAGAGCCTGCAACAAATATTTCTCCTCTTTATCTGCTACCAATTCTGGTTACCTAGCAAAAAATACCTTCTTACATCCTGCTTTGGGGATGGAGAGATGAGAACGAATATGAATCAATAAATCATGGCGAGGGTCACAATAGTCCAGATAGATTTAAACCCTCCTATGTAAAAAAAAAACATGGATTCAGCGTTCCTCACCCAGGGACCCTTGCCTTCCCCCATACCCTCCTTCACGACATTGTGGCTATCCTCTAAATTGCTATCAAAACAACATAAAAGGTTAGGTTTGGGGATCCCACCACATACACCTTAGAAATTATCCACCGTCTACATAACTCTGGAGAGTTGACTTCTGAAAACAAGTAATTTTTTTTTGGGGGGGGAAGGAGATAAGTTTAATTTATATTTCTAAATAGAGCTACTTTTGAAAAATTTATTTTTTCCAAAGTCTCAAAAACAGACAATATTTTTAAGTAAAAGAGAAGATAATTTCAAGAAACCGATCATGCCAGATCTTATGGACAATAGAAAAAGAAACACTTCAATTTAATTTTAATAATTTAATTTAATTTTGACCAAAGTACATTATTTGAACAATAATTTTAATTCAAATTGTTAATATGTTTTTTAGGGTACTGCATTCTCATTTATAAATAAAACATGTTTATAATTTCTCTTTATAAAAATATATTTTCTCCAATTTTAATATCAGGTATATCCAGACGAACTACAATGAATTTGAAGTATTTGAAACCAGTATATTTTAGTTTTACAAAAACATCATGTAAGTCTGTATGTTTTTAATCACAAGGGCTTTAAAAAAGCAAACAAATCCCCCAAACAACAAAGAAACCCCTTCACAGGGGGGGGTATGTCTGAACCTTTCCTCATTTAACACAGAATAGCAGAGCCTGAAAGGCAGAGGGGAAGTTGGCAAAGTTGCTGGGAAAAGACTGGCTGTCTTTCTACTCTTGGGGGAATTTGTTACAAAGAGAACTATCATTCTTACACTGAGAAGGCACTTTAATTTTTTAATGAATCCATCAGTCGCCAGCAGGCTGGTCTGCAGGGCTCACACAGTCATCCGTGACCAGCTGAGCTCAAGATGTCCCGGCTAATTTGGGGTTTGCAACTTTACCATCAGAGTGGCGGGAGCTGGGCTGGCGGTGAGTCCCCGCGCGGGTTGGCCTCTATGTCCTCCGGCAGCCCTCGGCCCAGCCCCATGGGGACTGCCCGGAAGACAAGGGCCAATGCACCGCAGCTGCCGGGCCACCCCTCCGCCCCAGCATCGGACTCACCGGCAGCTCCCGCGGCTGCTCCCTCCTTCTGCAGCTGCATGGCCCTCAGGAGGCGCCGCCTTCCTCCCCAGTTCTTTCCCCTGGCCACCAGCCACCGGCTCCGGAGGTAGAGTGGTTTGGAAACCGGACAGAGGTTTCCCCAGGTAGGGAGGAGGCGCGCGGTTGCCCTGGAGGGGGAGGGGGCGCAGGCGAGGCGCTAGGCCCAGCGTAGGCGAGCCTGCAGCTAGCGCCGTGCTGGGCCCGGGCGGGAAGGCAACAGCCCTGATGGCTGGAGGCCACAGTGCCCCCTGGCGGCAGTGGCCCGCAAATCCGGAACCTCAGCGGGTGCCTGAGCCGCATCTTCCAATCAGCAGAGGGTGTGGGTCACCTGGGTGTGGTGCAAACGCTGCCCCAGCCGGAAAAGTCTTCATACAAAATTCATATCTGCCCACAAATATGAGCAATTTGTTTCATACAATCAGTAGAAAGTGAATGTTTTCCTGCATGCATGTGATAATCCTGCAGAATAAATACCCTAGATACTTTGATCTTTGCTCACATAAGATAGTGTCCAAGCCAATCACCTATCTGGGAGTAGAGACATTGTAGTTTCTCGGTTTTCATAGTAAATCTTATACTCAGAAATGATCATGTCAGATTAGGACTAAGTACTGGGATATACCTACTTCCTTTGATATATCCACACAGAACACTAGATGTCTGTCAAGAGAGTATTATCATATTAGCCTTTTTACCAACTGAGTCCATATTCTCCACTGAATAAACAATCACAATCCTTTTTCTATGGCCAATAGGTTTGTAAAAACCTATGTAAATATGTATTCACATTGTCTTGAATTCAAACAGGAGGTTTCCAGGGCAGAGATCAAACTCATTCTAATTAACATTGTAAAAATGATCACTTTTATAGTTAAATGATAGAGAAATTATTAACTCACAGTGTTTCAGTAAGGACTAACCCTCTTCCTGCTTTCTTTCTCTTACCTGAAAGCCTCTCCAGCTCCAACCCTAACCCTAGCCCTACTTCTATCCCTACTCCTACCCCTAAAAAATAAAATATCAGTATCCCCACTCTGTGAATTTCTGTTTTTACAAACCACCAGAAGAGCCTGGTAGAACAAAAGGAAATGTAAATTATCGCTTTTCACATTTCATCATCTATCTGTCCTTCAGAATTTGTTCTTTAGTCCCAGGTGGTTCCTGAGTGCCTTGGGTGAACAATGGATTCTGTCTTCAATCTTGCCATAGGAAAAGCTGGTGGATTAGTTTTCACAATCCCCTGTGAATTTGGCTTCAATTACCTTTTTATGTCCCCATCAAATTCAGCAACTGCTTGACCTCAACCGTGGGTGTTCTTTCTTTCTTTTGGATGCCACAGCAATTCCCTAACTTTCTTGCTCTTTCCCTGTTTTATTTGCTGTCTTCTTTCCTTCTAAGATCAAATAAAGACTATACTTTGATACCCTAATCCTTGCTCACCCCACATGGATCATCTACTGAGCCTTTCTACCATAATCAACATCACTATTGGTTCCCTAGCTCCACCCCACTGGGGTTATATGATGAGATCCCAATAGGCTATATGTACTGGGTGCTGTACTTCAGGAGGGGAAGCCCCTCCAAATTATTATATTAATTTGAGGGTTTGTATGAGAGCGACAGTTTTCCCTCTTCCCCTTCCAAGAAAGAGAGACAATCCTTGGCTCCCTAGAATGTATCAAGATTCCTTGGGAAGATTAAAGTCCTGGGATACAAATAAATGTCTCTAAGGGAAGATAAAAGAAGCATCTCCTGGTTTACAACTCCTCTGGGATGTTTTCTTGGTCCAAGATTTTGCCCTCTTTGAAGTGTAAACACATACCTCCAGGAAGATTTCCATAGGTCTTTAATTATCTATTCAGGCATAGTCATAACTTAACTTCAAAATATTGTTCTTTAAGACAGATATCAGTAAAACTTGCTCAGAAAGTCCTGTGTAGAAACATGAAAATACTCACTTGCTGCCTTGAGCTTGATGAAAGTCTTTTTCCTGGGTTCAGACTCTGTCTCTCTATGCCCTGCTGTCTGTCTATCTGTCTGTCTGTCTGTCTCTCCACCGTTCTCTCTTTCAGGGAAAGGAGGAAGAAACCACAGCAAGAAAGACAGAGTCAGGTTTAAACACTTGGCAGGGCCAGAGAGCAGACACTGGTTCACAACTATCCTGGTGAAGTAAGAGCTTTCCTGCTTTCCTTCCATTGGCAATTTAGGGAGAGAAGGAATTGAAGTGGGAATGGGATACTAAAGGAAGTGATTACCTCCCTTTTCCTTCCTGCCTACAGCAGAACTAAGTTAGAGAAGGGTGAGAACATTGACCCTTAAGATGTGTTTAAAATTTGACTATGAAAGGGAACAAGTTATTTTAATTACTGACCAAAAACCTACTCTACTTCTGAGAGACCAGGAAAGTCAGGGATTCTAAGTTATTGTAATAGAGTTAAAGATTGAGAAAAGAGAATGACAATGTTTTATGAGTTGTCTCTCTAAACTCCCTTCCCTTTTGGGGAATGAAAACCTGCATGTCCTGCCCAGGGTCAGTGATCAAAGGGACATGAAAAGAATCTTTGCTGTTTATGCTCTAGTATCTTAAACCACAAGGCTTGGCAGAATTATCTGAACAAAGATCACCAGATCATTTTCACTGCAGATAGGTCTATCAACCTATAGTTAGCAAACCACCAACTATAGTGAAACAACATGGCCTGGAATTATGGAATGTGACACTGGTCACCAAGATTCAAGCCCAATGCCCTAAACCACCTCCTCATATTAAAAAGCACTGTATTTATGTTTAAAGGCAAGATAGTGGGCTTTTGAGATGCTAGTCTGATACCCTCCCATTTGCCAGCAAATTACTGAACTTCTCTTTCCTTGTTCTCCAACCATTTTTAATGATACAGACTAGGGAACAAGTACCAAGCTGTATTTCAGTCACATTATTATTCGTGTGCAATTGGAAGGTCTGGATGTGAACATACAAAGTTTATGTTTTGAGCCCTTCTCAGCCAAACTGTACATACTATTTAAACCTTGCACAGAATATACTTTGGCTTCTTTTTCTTTTCCTCAAAGGAGACTAAGAGACAGCAGAAGAGGAAAATCCTGAAACACAGACAAACCTGTTAGACATCATTCTGCCCATGTCTCCAAAATTGGATGCTAACAAGCAGAACTTTCAGAGTATCTTCTAATGGCTGGGTGCAGTGGCTCGTGCCTGTAATCCTCGCACTCTGGGAAACTGCGATATGGCAAGTCATTCAGAAAAAAATGTCACTTGTTATTTCTTTTCTTTTTTTTATTGCCAATTACTATGAGTATACATACAGTTAGGTCACATTGATTGTGTTTGTTAAGGAAAGTCCAAGTTGTAGTTGAGGCCTTACCTAGGAAGAGTGCCACATACTCCTACATTTGAATGCAGTTGTTAAATATATAATGAATCGATCATGGTCACCTTCTAAGTTTTCATATAATTGTACTAAGCAAATGTCACAAATCAGCTTTAGATGATCAGAACACTATTGTCTTTCTTATTACTATTTTTTGCTACTAAAAAATAGTACTACTATTTATGGAATAGTAGTATTGATGGGATTCAAATTGCCAGAAAGTATGAGAGCCAGGTCAGTGGCTGTTTTTTCGAAATCACTTACATTCATTGAAGATAGATTTTCTTCACTGAAAAAAAATAGAAAATCTGAGGGCATTTACTGTAAATTTGTAATAATCTTTATTTCAAAGTTGAAATTGAGATGTTCCATTTTGTTATATTTCTTTTGCTTATTGTCACAATTTTTTGTTGGAGATTCTGTTTAAACATTTCTACATGATTCAAAATATCATTTTATGGGCCAGGCGCACTCGTTCACGCCTCTAATCTTAGCACTTTGTGAGGCCAAGGCAGGTGGATTGCCCGAGTTCACAGATTTGAGACCAATCTGAGCCAGAGTGAGACCCTGTCTCTAAAAACAGCTGGGCTTTGTGGCAGGTATCCACAGTCCCAGCTACTTGGGAGGCTGAGGCAAGAGAATAGCTTGAGCCCAAGAGTTTGAGGTTGCTGTGAGCTGCAACACTATGGCACTCTACCGAGAGTGACAAAGTGAAACTCTGTCTTAAAAGAAATATATATTATTGTACCATGATGAATTGCATGAAAGTTTATAATCTGTCTGTAACAAAATGATTCTGATTTCACTACACTATATATTCTAATTCCTGTGGCTTCTCCCACAATATTTTTATTAAAAAGCAAGTTTATGACTTTGTATTTTCTGACCTGCTCACATGATTTTTTTTTAATTTTTTAGTTTCTCACACAGTATTTTACTAACATTTATTTTATGAAATAAACCATCAGCTGATGGTTTTTATCATAGCATGCCATAGTAATTGTTTGCAAATTTAAGACTTGACTGTATATGCTTATATGGCTTATGTCTGGGTTCCCTGTTTATTTCTGATTTGTGTTGCAATTTGTGTTTTCCATTTCAATTTGTATGCAAGTATTATAGTGTTATAATAGCTCTGCAATATGAATTCATCTTTTTCTTTCTTTCTCATGATTGCTTTGACAATTTAGGACATTTTATGATTGTGTGTGGAATTTAGCATAGTTTTTAAATTCTTTTCAGTGACATATAATATATGTACATATTTATGGGGTTCAATATAATGTTTTATACATGCATAATGGCATAATGATTAAACCAGAGTATTTAGAATATCCATTACTTTAAACATATGTCACTTCCTTCGGATGGGAACATATAATCCTCCATTTTCTGCCCATTGTGAATGGTATGTGACTGTTCACCATATATCTACTGTGCATTAGAACACCAGGAATTTTTCTTCCTATCTAACTGTAACTTTGCACCTGTTTCCCAAGGCGTCTCCTTGCCCTGACTCTAGCAAACACCAGGCAGCCACTGTTCTACTTCCTACCTCTATGAGATCCATGTCTTTTTTTATTTTATTTTATTTTATTTTTAATTGTTGGGGATTCATTAAGGGTACAATAAGCCAGGTTACACTGATTGCATTTGTTAGGTAAAGTCCGTCTTCCAATCCATGTCTTTAAGATTCTGCAGTGGTTACCTTTCTCTCCCTGGCTTCTTGTATGTAACATAATATCCTATGGGATTATTCATGTTGTCACAAATAGCACAATTTCATTCTTGTTTAAGGCTGAATAATATTTCACTGTATATCATATACATACACATATACACTAGATTTTCTTCATCCTTTCATACATTGTTGGAAATATAGGTTGATTTTCTATCTTTGATATTATGTATAGTAATTCAGCAGACACGAATGTGCGGATGTTTCTTGGCATACTGTGTTTTATTGCATTTGGATATATGAACATTTTAATAGTGTGATAAATGGATCACATGGTAATTCTACTGTTTTCCATAATTTACATTCAGTTTGTATCAATTTAAATTCCCTCAACAAGTGTATATTAAGTTCCTCATCCTCAGACATTCCAGTAATTATTTTTTTTGTGTTTTTTCAGTAGTTATTCTAATTGGGGTAAGATAAAACATTTAACTGTGTTTTTTATTAGGATTTTTTTTGTGATATTAGTTTTGTTTGAGAATTTTTTCATATATGTGGTGGTTATTTGTATATCTTATTTTGAGAAATGTCTGTTTAGGTCTTTTTCCCATTTTTAAACAGATTTTTTTTTTTTTTTTTCTCACTATCTCACCCTCAGTAGACTGCTTGGCATCACAGCTCACAGCAACCTCAAACCCTTGGGCTTAAGTGACTTTCTTGCCTCAGCCTCCCAAGTAGCTGGGACTACAGGCACCCGCCACAACACTTGGCTATTTTTTCATTGTAGTTTTCATTGTTGTTTGGCAGGCCCAGGCTGGGTTCAAACCCGCCAGCTCTGGTGTATGTGGCTGGCATCCTTGTCACTGAGCTGCAGGTGCTGAGCCTTTTTTTTTTTTTTTTTTCTTTTTGCTATTGAGTGTTTGAATTCCTGATAGTAATCCATTGTCAAATGCATAGTTAGCAAGTATTTTCTCTTATTGTATACATTGTCTTTTCACTTTGAGGTTGTTTCTTTTTTATGCAGAAGCTTTTAGTTTGATTGAATCCCACTTGTCTATTTTTATGTAAAATATAAATATATCTTTAATCTATATTGAGTACATTTGTCTATATATTGAGGAAATAAGATTCTAGTTTGATTCTTTTTCATATGGATGTCTAGTTTTCCCAGTAGCATTTATTGAAAAGAAAATCCTTTCCCCAGGTCTTTTTTGGAAGCAGTTGGCTGTAAGTGTGTGTGCTTACTGTGTTCTCTATTCTCTTCCTTTGATTTATGTTCTTGTTTTATAACCATGCTCTTTTGACTACTCCAACTTTGTGGTATATTTTGGAGTCAGGTAGTGTGGTGCTTCTAGTGTTCTTTCTAACAACAGTTACTTTTTCTATTCGGGGTGTCTATGGTTTCCTATGAATTTAAGATTCTTCTTTCTATTTCTTTGAAAAATGTAATTGATATTTGGATTCAGATTACATTGAAAGTCTAGATTGCTTTGAGCATTATGGACAATTTGACAATATTAATCTTCCAATCCATGAACACCAAATACCTGTTCATTTATTTTATTATCTTCAATTTATTTCATCAGCATTTTATAGTTTTCAGTGTAGAGATCTTTCATTGCCTTGGTTTAATTGATTTCTAGGCATTCACGCAGCTATTATAAATAGAATTTCTTCTTTGATTTCTTTTTAGATAGTTTGATACTAGCATACACAAATTATGCTAATTTTATATTCTGCGGCTTTACTGCATTTGTTTAATACCAATTATTGTTTGTTTGAGTCTACAGGGTTCTCTCTCTCATTTTTTTTTTTTTTAAGACAGAGTCTCTCTTTGTCATCCTGAGTAGAGTGCTATGGCATCACAGCTCACAGCAACTTCCAAATCTTGCGTTTAAGTGATTCTCTTGCCTCAGCCTCCCGAATTGCTGAGACTACCAGCACCTGACATAACACTTGGCTTTTTTTTTTTTTTTTTTTTTTTTGTTGCAGTTTTCATTGCTGTTTTAGGTGGCCAGGGCTGGGTCCGAACCCACTAGCCTCGGTATATGGGGCTGGTACCCTACCGACTGAGCCACAGACACTGCCCAAGTTTTGTGTGTTTTAGTATGCGGGGGGTTTTGTTTGTTTGTTTGTTTGTTTGTTTTGTTTTTTGTTTTTAGCTGGCTGGGGCCAGGTTTGAACCTGCCACCCTCCGTGTATGTGGCCGACACCCTGCCGACTGAGCTATGGGTGCTGCCTGAGTCTGTAGGGCTCTATAGACTTCTATAGAGAAGATCATGTCCTCTGTAAAAAAGGACAATTTGATTTATCCTTTTTCGATATAGATGCTTTTAATTAGATAGTGTCTAATTAAAAGATAGTGTCCCTTGCCTAACTACTTTGGGAAGCATTTCCAGTATTATGTTGAATAAAATTTTAGAAAGTGGTCATACTTGTCTTTCAGCTTTGTCCAGTTCACTGTGATGCTAGTGGGTTTGCCCTCTGTGGCTTTTATTGTGTTCAGGTCCATGCCTCTTCTAATCTTTTGAGAGTTTTATCAAGAAGTTTTGATAATTTTTTTCAGATGCACTTTGTTACTTTTTTCTTTTCTTTTCTTTTCTTTTTTTTTTTTTTGACAGAGTCTCACATTGTCACCCTTGGTACAATGCCCTGGCATCACAGCTCACGGCAACTTCAAACTCTTAAGCTCAAGAAATTATCTTGCCTGAGCCTCCCAAGTAGCTTGGACTACAGGTGCCTGCCATAACACTTGCCTATTTTTAGAGATGAGATCTCACTTTGGCTCAAGCTGGTCTTGAACCTGTGAACTCAGGCAATCCACACTCCTCAGCCTCCCAAGTGCTGGGATTACAGGCGTGAGCCATTGGGCCTGGGCCCAGATGTACTTTCTTTCTCTGTTGGAATGAATATGTGGGATTTTTGCCCCTGATTCTGTGAATAGAATGTATCATTTTTATTGATTTACATTGTTGCAGGTCTGGTATGACACCTATTTGCTCATGTGAAATGATGTCTTTTAACTTGCTATTGAAGTAGACTTGGTATTTTTGCATACACCTTCAGTGGGGAAATTGGCTTATAGTTTTCTTTTGTTGCTCTCTCCTTGTTTGGTTTTGGATTTTTGGCCTCAAAGAATCAGATTGGAAGAATTTTCTATCTCTTCAGTTTTTTAAAATAAAATAGTTTGAGAAGAATCAGTACTTGTTTTTGTACTTCTTCTTTGGTATAATCCAGCAGCAAAGTTTTCATATCTTTTGGATTTGGGGTAGTTCCCATGTTTCCTCCAACCACAGAGGCCTAGGAGACAGTTATGTTGAAGACACATGCTTCTTTTCCCTCAGGACCTTGAGACTGATCCGAGAAGGTACAGCCAAGGCTTCAGCATGATTTGGGTTCTGTGTCTCCTACACGGAGAGGGTTCCTATCTTTGGAGCTGGCAGCAGAGGAAGCATGTTAGGCCTCTCCATATGTTTTCCATACACGGTTAGTGCAGAATCTTTGTTGTTTTTATGTGTTTTGTTCTTTACTTTCTCAAGTAACATTTTACCAATAATTATTTTAGGATAGTCTTTATGAACTGAGGGTTTTCATGGATGAAAATCATAGCTTTTCTATAGTACCTTTTACAGACTGGGGACTCCCACCCCCACCCCCACCCCGTGGAGAAGTTCCAATATAGGGATCAGAGGGAAAAACATACACTTGGGAAATGAATATAAACTAATAGGCTCAGCTGAAAGAATTGGAGACAGGCCTGTGTTTGGCTGTGCCCATGTTGAAGACTGACATGAGTCTGTCTGTATATCCTTTTATAATTTGTTTAATAATTGATTTTCCTCTAATTTTAAATGAATGGAATAGGTATGAATAAATGTATCAAAGCACAGGTATCATTTTAACTTCAAATGTTTACATTAAAACCAGAATTTAAAATAGTCTTATTTCCTGGCTTTTGAGAAAGCTTCACTTAACAATAACATTTTAAGCATATACTTATTAGGTTATCTAATCTTCAGATGTGAGTATGGATTCCTGTTTTCCTATGACTCTTGGTCATCTCAAATTTTTACTAAAATACTTGCCAAAATATTCTTTATAGAGAGCTCACTTTGAATCAAGTTGCTCAAACATCCATTAATTATGGCCCCATTTAAATTTTTCATAGGACTGTAGTAAACAAATTTCAAGAATCTGATTTAGAAGATGAGAACAACTAGTGTGGTTTTTCATAATTGTAAACTATTGCATGCTGCTTCAAATTATCTGAGAAGAAATATGAATGGGACTTAAATCACCAGAAAATGGATGAGCCCTGTTAGAGACTGATTTTTTCAAAACAGATGAAAATAGTTTTACCTCTTAAAAATAGAAAATTTTTATGTACTTAGTATCCTTTCCTAACATCTTTATTTCAAAGGTAAAATTGAAATATTTTTCATCTCTTTTTGTTACATCCATTTTATATATTGTCACCATTTTTAGTTGGCAGCTTTATTAACCATTTACTATTTCAACTTTGTTAAAATTGCTGTTTAGCATAATCATAAGATTTATGATCTATTTGCAGCATCCTGCTTTTGATTTCAGCACACTGCATATTCTAATTTCTGTGGCTTCTCACAAGATATTTTTATTAAGTATCTAGTAAGTCACTTTGTATTTATGGACTATTCCCATGTGTTTTATTCTTTCATTTCTTATATTATATTTTAGCAAGACTTATTTTACAAAAGTATCCAACAGTTGATTGCTTTTATAGATAATTCCTGCATGGCAAAGTTTTCCCTTTTTTTTCAAATTTAGGATTTTTCTGCAGAGACATTTTTATTCAGACTCAGAGAGGATAAAGTTGTGTACGTCCTGGGATATTTTAATTACATGATTGGTGAACACAGCTTGTTTTCACACATGGAAAATAAATAACCACTTAAATATGTTTCAGGAATTTTCTATTTAGTGAATTTAACATATACAATATACATGTGAAATAAAGTAATTTAACACCCACCATATCACATAGTTTCCTTTTGCTCTTCTGTGAACATTAAAATCTACTCGGAGAACATTCAGGTAGCAATACAATATTATTACCTGTAGTCATTATGCTGTACTGTAGATGTCCTAAATTTGTTCATTGCACATAACTGCAAATTCATACCCATTGACCTATAGCCCCTTATTGCCCCCAAAGGGCTGAGATCAAAGAAACGATAAGAAAATTTCCCAACAAAAAATTGCCCTGGTCCAGATGGCTTCACACAAGAATTCTATCAAACCTTCAAAGAAGAGCTATTCCTATACTGCAGAAATTATTCCAAAAAATTGAGGAGGAAGAAATCTTCCCCAACACATTCTATGAAATAAACAACACCCTGATACCAAAAACCAGGAAAAGAGTCAACTAAAAATAACTAAAGACCAATTTCACTAATGAATGTAGATGCAAAAATTCTCAATAAAATCCTAGGTAATAGATTAAAGATTATCATTAAAAAATATATATCATGATCAAGTAAGATTCATCCCAGGGAGTCAAGGCTCGTTTAACATGCACAAATCCATAAACATAATTCACCATATCAACAGGAGCAAAACAAAGACCATATGTTCCACTCAATAGATACAGAAAAAGCATTCGATAAAATTTAACATCCTTTCCTAATGAGAACACTGAATAATATAGGCATTGGCGGCACATTTCTTATAGTGATAGAAGCCATGAATGACAAAGTCACAGTTAATATTTTACTGAATGGAGTAAAACTGAAAGATTTCCCACTCAGGACTGAAACAAGACAAAGCTGTCCTCTATCAACACTACTACTTAACACAGTACTGGATGTTCTAGCCAATACAATCAGGCAAGAGAAAAAAATGAAAGGCATCTAAATGGATGCAGAGGAAGTGAAACTCTCCCTTTTTGCTGATTGTATGATCTTATACTTAGAGAACCCCAAAGACTCAACCACAAGACTCCGGGAAGTCAGAAAAAAATACAGTAATGTCTCAGGATGTAAAATCAATGTCCACAAATCAGTAGCCTTTGTATATGCCATATAACAGCCAAGATGAGAAGGAAATCAAAAACACAATACCTTTCTCAGTAGTTTCAAAGAAAATGAAATGCCTAGGAATTTACCTCACAAAAGAGGTGAAGGACCTCTGCAAAGAAAACTATGAAACCCAAAGAAAACTATGAAACCCGAAGAAAAGAAATAACAGAAGATAATAAAAAATGGAAGAACATACTATGCTCATGTCTGGTAAGAATCAACACTATTAAAATGTCTACACTTCCCAAAGCAATCTACAGAGTCAATGCAATCCCCATTAAAATACCAACGTCATACTTCAAGACTTGGGAAAAATAATTCTTTGTTTTGTATGGAACCAGGAAAAACACTGTCTAGTGAAGGCAATTCTTAGTAATAAAAACAATGCGGGGGCCATCAGCCCACCAGACCGTAGGCTGTACTACAAGGCCATCATGACCAAAACAGCATGATATTTGCACAAAAATAGAGACATAAAAATTTAGAACTGAAGAGAAAGCCATGAGGTGCAACTAACATCTTACAGCCACCTAATCTTTGATAAACCAAACAAGAATATACACTGAGGGAAAGAATCCCTCTTTGATAAATGGTGTTGGGAGAACTAGATATTCACATGTAAAAGACTGAAACTGGACCTACAACTTTCTCCACTCACAAAAATTGATTCAAGAGGGATAAAAGACCTCAGGCATGAAAACAACTAAAATCCTCAAAGAAAGTGTGGGGAGACACTTGAAGCTATCGGACTGGGGGAGGACTTTATGGGGAAGACTTCCATGACAATCACAACAACAACAAAAATAAATAAAATAAAATAAAATGGGGCTTAATGAGACTGAAAATCTTCTGTATAGCTAAGGTGACAACAACCAAAGCAAACAGACAGTGCTCATGGCTGGGAAAAATCAACATTGTTAAAATGACCATAGTACCCAAAGCACTCTACAAATTTAATGCAATCCCTATTAAAGCACCATTGTCACATACTTTAAAGAACTTGAAAAAATAGTACTTAGTTTTATATGGAATCAGAAAAACCTTGAACAGCAAATATATTACTCAGAAATAAGAGAAAATCAGCAAGTATCACATTACCAGACTTCAGACTATACTATAAATCTATAGTGATCAAAGCAGCATGGTACTGGCACAAAAACAGAGAGGTAGATTTATGGAACATAATAGAGAACCAAGAGATGAACCCAGCTACTTATCATCATTTGATCTTTGACAAGCCTATCAAAAATACTCAGTGGGGTAAAGACTCCCTATTTAACAAATGGTGCTGGGTGAACTGGCTGGCGACCTTAGAAGACTGAAACTGGACCCCCACCTTTCACCATTAAGAAAAGTTGATTCTCACTGAATAAAGATTGAAACTTAAGACATGAAACTATAAAAATACTAGAAGGAAGTGCAGGGAAAACACTTGAAGAAATTGGCCTGGGAGAATATTTTATGAGGAGGACCCCCTGGGGAATTGAAGCAACACCAAAAATACATTACTGGGATCTGATCAAACTAAAAAGCTTTTGCAAAGTCAAGAGCACAGTAAGTAAAGCAAACAGACAACCTTCAGAATGGGAGCAGATTTTTGCAGGTGTTGCTTCCAACAAAGGTCTGATAACTAGAATCTACAGAGAACTACAACTAATCAATGAGAAAAGAACAAATAACCCCATTTCTATGTGTGGAAGAGACTTGAACAGAAACTTCTTTGATGAAGACAGGCACAAGGCCTACAAACACACCAAAAAAATGCTCATCATCCTTAATCATCAGAGAAATGCAAATCAAAACCAAAATCTAACTCCACATCACAATATCCCAAAACTATAGACGTTGGTGTGGATGTGGAGAGAAGGGAACACTTCTACACTGCTGGTGGGAATGTAAGCTGAGACGACCCTTTGGAAAGAAGTTTGGAGACCACTCAAGGAACTAAAAGTATACCTACCGTTCACTCCTGCAATTCCTCCATAAAACCAGATGATCAAAAATTATGTTATAACAAGGACATTTGCACAAGAATGTTTGTTTCAGCCCAATTCATAATTGCCAAGACAGGGAAACAACCCAAGTGCCCATTGACCCATGAATGGATTAAGAAATTGTGTGTATGTGTATATATATATATACACACATATATCATGGAATATTATGTAGCCATAAAAAAGATGGAGACTTCAAACCTTTTTTGTTTACCTGGATGGAGATAGAACATATTCTTCTTAATAAAGTATCTCAAGAATGGGGGGGGAGAGTATTCAGTGAACTCAATATTATATAAAATCAGTATATAATCACCTACACATTCATATGAATGGAAAAACATAACTATAGTCCAGAAGTAGAAGGGAAGAGGAGAGAGAGGGAAGCAGAGGGGGGATTGGGAGGAGGGAAGGTTTTGGGGGACCTTTCCTAATGTGCATGATGCAATGGTATGTTAGAAAACTATTAAGAAATTAGTATAATTGTGATGGATGTGTTACTTAGTTCAGTGTAAGCATTTCATATTGTGTATCGACACAGTACACTGAACCCTATAAATGCATTAATGTACAAAGTTATGATTTAATAAAACAAAAAACAAAGCAAATAGACAACCTACATGTTAGGAAAGGATATTTGCATATTTTGAATCAGACAAGAGCTTGAGAACTAGGATCTACAGAGAACTCAAATTAATCAACATTTAAAAAGCCAACAATCCCTTATATCACTGGGCAAGAGAGATGAATAGAATCTTCTCTAAAGAAGACAAATGGCTAATAAACATATGAAAAAATGTTCTTCATCCCTAATTGTTAGAAAAATTCAAATCAAAACAACCCCGAGATATCATCTAACCCCAGCAAGAATGGCCCACATTACAAAGTCTCAAAAGTGCAGATGCTGGTGTGCATGTGGAGAGAAGGGAATAATTTTATACTGCCACTGGGACTGGAAACTAATACAACCTTTTTGGAAGGAAGTATAGAGAACCCTCAAAGAATTCAAGTGAGATCTCCCATTTGATCCTGCAATTCCATTGCTTGGCATCTACCCAGAAGAAAAAAAAAATACATTTAATACAGAAAACTTGCAATAGACTGTATTTCACAGCTCAATTTACAATTACAAAAATGTGGAAATAGCCTAAATTCCCACCAAACCCAGGAATTGATTAATGAGCTATGGTATATGTATACCATGGAATACTATTCAGGCACTAAAAAATGATGGAGACTTTACATCTTTTCTATTAACCTGGATGGAAGTGGAACACATTCTTCTCAGTAAAGCATCACAAGAATGGAGAAGCAAGAATCCTATGTACTTGATTCTGATATGGGACAATTAATGACCTAGTACATGGTGGGGAGTGGGGATGGGGTGAGCAGAGAAAAGGGAGGGAGGAGGGGATGAGAGGACACAAGGTGTGGTATGCCTTTTGGGGTACACAATTCTAAGAGGGTCCTTATCTAGCAAATGCAATCAATGTAACTTGATTCTGTGTACCCTCAATGAATCCCCAACAATTAAAAAAAAGGAAATTGGAAGTAATAAATGCAATTGTCCAAAAAGCTTAATTCTATTTTATAAATTTGTCTTTGTTTGCTTAGTATTTGAAACCCAATTTTCTATAAAAATTGCGACACCTTACAACTTTCCTAGGGTTAGGCTTGAGAATTTAATGCCAGTGTGAAAAGTAAGGATGACATCAGTGGATGAAAAATAGACATTTAAATTTTGCTGTTAGTATTAATGCCATTATCTTTGGTAGTTTAGCCAGAGTTTGTGATTGCATCCCAGAAATCAAGATTTGTTTTGATAGCATCAGCATTGCAATCCATGAGCAGTAGGTCATGTGACACAGTTAACCTGAACTCCAGGTTAACAATATTGGGCTCTGAATATTGGTTGTGATAATCCATGAACGTGAACGGGCACATGAGGCTAATCATTTGATTTTTCAGTAAAAACAAACAAAAAAATAATAATTTTGCTCTTTCAGGGCTAGAAATAAATTTTTAAATGTTAAAAACATTACTTATCCAAGTTCTTTATTTAGTTTATTGATTCATTTTATTCAAGAAAGTGAAAACTGAGATTTTGTTACAGAATTCTTAAAGTATTTTTCTTAAAAAAATAAAAGAAATATTATATGTGTATGTGTAACATACATATGTAAATATGTATTTGAAACCCATATGTCTAAGTCTGCTTAGTAAGAAATCTGAAGTGCTTTCTGTAACATAGTTTGCAAGAAACATTCCAAGAACCGCTATTTGAAAGTAGTAACTAAAAATATTTATTATAAGAAATCATTTTGTTAGAATGTATGTTGCAAAATAACTCAAAGTTAAATAGTCTGTATTTTCATAGAGGTTGTTTTACCGAAAATCTTTGTGATGATTAACTCAAATGGCACATTTTCTTTTTTTTTCTTTCTTTTTTTTTTTTTTTATTGTTGGGGATTCATTGAGGGTACAATAAGCCAGGTTACACTGATTGCAATTGTTAGGTAAAGTCCCTCTTGCAATCATGTCTTGCCCCCAGAAAGTGTGACACACACCAAGGCTCCACTCCCCTCCTTCCGTCCCTCTTTCTGCTTTTCCTCCCCCCCATAACCTTAATTGTCATTAATTGTCCTCATATCAAAATTGAGTACATAGGATTCATGCTTCTCCATTCTTGTGATGCTTTACTAAGAATAATGTCTTCCACTTCCATCCAGG
>CAUYPK010025215.1:0-21484 GCA_963574355.1 Loris lydekkerianus
CTGAGGTAGAAGAGGAACAGTCCTTTCCATACTTGTGTTCCTCATCCTATAACTCTTGTTGGAATTCAGGGGGAAGGGAGTAATTCTACCAGAGCAGAAGGGGATAAACCCTGTACAGAGTGGAGGGGGGGGCATCCTGTGCATGACTGGGATTTAAACAATCTCTAATAAGTTCTCAGAGAGTAAAGGTATCAATAAGAATTTTAGAGAGCCCAGGAGCTGTATAATGAGAATGTAACTTTTCTCCCACTTTTTCCAAGTGGCAGCGTTTAACAGTGCCTTCCTCAGGAAACCAAGGGCAAACTTCCTGAATGGGTGGAAAAAGCATTCTAACTGAGCCAGCAGAACACAACAGCCCCTTGTTTTCATTACAGATTTAAGCATTAGAATAAAGAGTTCTCGCTCCTTTGAGCTTGACTGTCACATAATTTATTTCTCCTGACAATGATTATCCCGGTTAAATATTCACCAACTGCGCAGTTTCACTTCTTTGTTCCTCTGGGAATTTCCTCACCTTCTTACTTGCACTTCTCCAGCACTCTGGTCCCTGGTCCCCCACCACCTGTCCCGAACCAGCGCGAAAAGTAAACAAGCCAGAGTAGGATCAGTGGGAAATGATGAAATAAAGTAGATGGAATAAAACATGAAAGATAAAAACTTGAGAGACAGAGATGGAACTGAGAGGCAAAGATGGGATTGGGAGGACTGGAATATCTTTATCACCAGCACCTGAGTGCCTGCATTGCTTTATTTTTAAAGAGGCAGTACAAAGTTGTTTTTCAAGGATGTAAGACACATTTTCAACTTAATTATGAAAAGAGAAACAAGAATAAATTCCCAGGTAAACATAATCTATTATTACTATGTGACCTTAATATTAGCTAGAAGGTGTATGTGACTACTTTGAAGTGCATCTGTGAGGTTGAAAGCTAAAGTTTTAAGGTAAACATGTTTTCCTTCTGCTGGGTCAAAAGTTTAAGCTTAGAGAAAATATATTGTTATTTGTTAAGGAGGGCCAGTAGAGTGGGGTTCTGTCCTGGAAACTTTCCCAAGCTGTCGGAGCCCTGCCACCACACAGCTCTCTCTCTACAGACCATCCCACATAGTATGGGTACAAAAAAGGTTTGGAGAGCATAATGATGAGTGAATGTGGTCACACAGGTCAATCCCACAAAGTACATTTTCCTGAAGGCCCTGAGGACCTTCTATTGGGACTGTTATGTCACCAGCAAATGGTTCTTCCCTCCGGGCTTAGGAGGCCAGTACCAAGTTAATTTCATGGTTTTGTAGTGCTGGTCAGATTGGCCCTAACCCGAATGCCCCAGGGATCGGATTGAGGGCTCCAGACATGTTATAAATTGCTAAGCATCAGCCCCTTCACATGTGAAGTTACTCTTCCTCTCCAACTGTCAATGAGTCCCCTATCTGCAACCAGAATACAGTAGGCTATTTTTGAATAGCTGGAATTCTCCTTAAGGCCTGTACAGATTCCCATACCCAGAGACACCATCCTGTGGCAGGCACACCAGGTTGGCAACCAAACCTCACGATACAGAGTGGAACAGAAAATCTCATCTCAAAAGTCAAGTTCACAGGCAATTTTACACACACACACACACACACACACACACACAGAAAACAAACAAACAAACAAACAAAAAACAACTTCAGATTGCTATTTCTATTCCTAGAGAGCCACTTACTGACCATTTTTATTAAATTACTTTTCATGTTTTTCTTTTTTTATTTTTATTAAGACATATACACATGGATCATGAATACATTTATGCATATGTGGGGTACAATGTGTTGATTTTTTTAAATACAATATGACATGCTTACATCAAACCAATTAACATAGCTTGCACCTCATTTAATTGATTATTGTGTTAAGACATTTATGTTCTATACTTGACAGATTTGACTTGTACCCTTGCAATATGCTCCATAGGTGTGGTCCCACCTTTTACCTTACCTTTATTACACCACCCTCTCCCCTCCCTTCCCACTTTATTTTTCTCCTTCATCCTGGGCTATAGTTGTGTTCTATCTTTCATAAGAAAGCATGAGTAAATATAAGTTGGTTTCATAGAAGCAGTGAGTACATTGGATAATTTTTTCTTCATTCTTGAGATATTTTACTCAGGAGAATATATTTCAGGTCCCTCCATGTAAACATAAAAGAGGTAAAGTCTCCATCTTTTTTAAGGCTGCATAGTATTCCATGGTATACATATACCAAAATTTATTAATTCATACATGTGTCAGAGGGAACTTGGGCCTTTTCCATGACTTGGTTATTATGAACTGAGCTGCAATAAATAATATGGTGCAAATATTTTTTTTTTGCAAAGTGAATTTTGGTCTTTTGGATATACTCCTAGTAGAGGAATTGCGAGATCCAACAGCAGGTCAATTTTTAGAACACTGAGTGTTCTCCAGACTTCTTTCCAAAAGGAATGTATTAGTTTGCATTCCCATCAGCAGAGAAGTGTCCCCTTTTCTCTACATCCACACACACATCTGTTGTTTTGGAATTTTGTGATGTGGGCTACTTTTACTGGAGGTAGATGGTATCTCAAAGTGGTTTTGATTTGTATTTTTCTGATAATTAAAGATTATGAGCATTTTTTCATGTGTTTATGAACAATACGCCTGTCTTCTTCAGAGAAGCTTCTGTTCATGTCTCTTGCCAATAGTGAAATGGGATCACTTGTTCTTTTATTATCAATAAGTTTGAGTTTTAGGTGGATTCTGATTATCCAATCTTGGTCAAAAATGTAACCTGCAAATATCCTTTCCCATTCTGAGGGCAGTCTACTTGCTTTACTTACTATGTTCTTGGCAGTGCAGAAGCTTTTTAGTTTGATCAGATCCCAGTAATGTATTTTTGGTATTGCTTCAATTTCCCTGGGGGGCCTCCTCATAGTTTTCTCCCAGGCCAATTTCTTTAAGTGTTTACCCTGCACTCTTTCCAATGATCTTTATGGTTTCATGTCTTAGGTTTAAGTATTTGATCCAGTGAAAGTCAATTTTTGTTATAGGTAAAAGCTGTGGGTCCATTTTCAGTCTTCTACTAGTCTCCAGCCAATTTACCCAGCACCATTTCTTAAATAGGGAGTCTTTCCCCCAATTTATGATTTTGATAGGCTTATTGAAGATCAAATGATGATAAGTGTCTGGATTTATCTCTTGGTTATACCTCTAGCATATGGGGCTGATGCCATACTCCTTTGAGCCACAGGGGCTACCCTGGTCTTTGTTTTTTAATTTGTTTATGTGATGTATTATACTTATTGATTTTCATATATTGATCCACCCTTGAGAGTCTGGGATGAAACCCACTTGGTTGTTGTACATAATTTGTTTGATGTGTTGCTGGATTCTGCTTGGTAGAATCTTATTGAGTATTTTTGCATCAATATTCACTAGACATATTGGTCTATAGTTTTCTTTTTTTGTTGGGTCTTTTCCTGGTTTGGGGATCAGTGTGATGTTTTCTTCATAGAATGTGTTGGGAAGTATTCCTTCTGTTTCTAGCTTTTGGAAAAGGTTAAGTAATATGGGTACTAGCTTCTCTTTAAAGTTTTGGTAAAATTCTAACATGAAGCCATCTGGTCCCAGGCTTTCCTTTTGGGGAAGATTTTATATAGTTGATGCTATTTCAGAACGTGATAGAGGACTGTTCAGAATTTCCACTTCTTCCTGGCTAAGTCTAGGAAGATGTCATGATTCTAAGTATTGGTCAATTTCCTTCATATTTTTATATTTATGGGAATAATTTTTTTGTAATCATTAAGTATCTTTTGAATTTCTTTTAACTCTGTGGTTATCTCATCTCTGTTAATTCTTATTGATGAAATTAGAGATTTTAATCTCTTATTTCTGGTTAGGTTAGCCAAAGGTCTATCTATTTTATTGATCTTTTCAAAAAACCAAATTTTTGATTTATTGATCTGTTGTATAATTCTTTTATTTTCAATTTCCTTTAATTCTGGTCTAATTTTGGTTATTTATTTTCTGCTCCTGGGTTTGTAGTTGGAATATTCTTCCCTTTCCAGTTGCTTGAGATGTCCCATTAAGTTGTTAGCTTCCTCTCTTTCCATTCTTTTGAGGAAAGCTTGAAATGCTATATATTTCCCTAATAGGACTGTTTTGGCAGTATCCCAGTGGTTCTGGTAGTTCACGTCTTCATTATCATTTTGCTCCATAAATTTGGTAATTTTTTTCTTAATATCATCTATGACCCAGCTATCATTTAGCATAAGATTATTTAGTTTCCATGTCTTTGTGTGAGTTTGAAGATTCTTATTGTTACTGTGCTCAACTTTTATTCTTTGATGGTCTGAGAAGATACAAGGAATGATTTCTATTTTTTTAAATTTGCTGAGATTAGCCTTACGACCTAAGATGTGCTTAATTTTGGAGAATGTTTCATGCACTGATAAATAGAATGTGTATTCAGTTTTGTTAGGAAGAAATGTACTGTAGATGTCTGTTAAATTTAATTGTTGAATGGTTAATTTTAATTCTAAATTTTTTTTTGCTTAGTTTCTTATTGGAGGATTTATCCAACATGGCTAAAGGGGTGTTAAAATCTCTGGCTAATATAGTGCTGGAGGTAATCAAGTTGTTCATTTCAGTTAGGGTGTCTCTTATAAATTGAGAAACATTCCGGTTGTGTGCATAAATAATAATAATTGAAATCTCATGTTGGGTGTTTCCCTTAACAAATATGAAGTGACCATCCTTAACTTTCCTTAATTTTTTTTTTGTTTTAAAGCCTGTTGTAGCTGTGAATAAAATTGCAATACCTGCTTTCTTCTGATTTCCATTTGCTTGAAATATAGATGATCATCCTTTCACCCTGAGTCTGTATTTATTTTGTAAGGTAAGATGAGCTTCATGTATGCAGCACATATCTGGCCTGAGTTTTTGGATCCAGTCAGCCAACCTGTGCCTCTTCAGAGGACAATTTGAGCTATTCAAATTAATTGAGGGTACTGATAAGCCTGGTAGTATTTTGGGTGTTGAATTTTTTAAAAATGCAGTTGACATTTTTAATCTTTTTGGCACTGTGGAAGCTGGGTTTTGATCAAAATTTTCTGTTTGAGTTTACGTGGGTGGCAAAGGGTTTGGTGGTCATTGTGAAAGATGGATCAGAGAATATCCTGCAGAACTGGTTTAGTTATTGTAAATTTCTTCAGCATGTGAACATCATTAAAGTATTTAATTTCTCCATCATAAATGGAACTCAATTTAGCTGAATACAGGATCTCGGATTGAAAATTGTTTTGTTTTAGAAGGTTGAAGGTAGATGACCATTCTCTTCTAGCTTGAAATGTTTCACCAGAGAGATCTGCAGTCATTCTAATATTCTTATCTTTGTAGGTTATGGTTTTCTTACATCAGGCTGCTTGCAGAATTTTCTCTTTCATATTAACTTTGGTGAAATCAATTATAATGTGCCACAGAGATGTCTTATTCTGATTCAGTCATGCTTGGGTTCTGAAATTTCTCCTATCTGAATTTCAGAGTCTCTTATCATGACTAGGAATTTCTCCTTCATTCTCTCAGGAAGTAGAGCCTCTGTGCCTTTCAAAGCACCCTCATTGCCTTCAGGAATTCCTCTGAGGTGAATATTAGTTTTCTTCAAATTATCCCAGAGGTCTCTGAGAGAATGATAAACTTTTTCTCTCCACTTATCTTTCTCTTTGAGTATTTGGGGGCATTCAAAAGCTTTGTCTTTGATGTCAGAAATCCTTTCTTATGCCTGCTCCATTCTGTTACTGAGGGATTTTACTATATTTCTCATACCTTGGAAGGCTGCAACTTCTTTTCTCAAAGTGTCAAAATATTTGGTGATTTTGTCTCTGAATTTATTGAATTGTTAAGACAAATTTTGAATTATTCCTAGAATTTCCAATTCCAACTTTACTTTCATTCTTCTCACCTTATTTGCTATCCAAATTCTAAATTGGATTTCTGACATCTCAGCCATCTGTTTATGAATGGGATCCTCTGGTGAAGCTGGTTTATCATTCCTTGGGGGAGTTGGTCTGTTCTGATTATTCATGTTGCCAGAGTTTTTCCACTGATGCTGCTCCATGATTGTTTTTCACCTATTGGCTAGATGAACAGGTAAGTTGACATTGGATTGGAGGCTTTAGGGATTGTGTTTGACTGGCCCTTTAACAAAGATCTGGAACAGGTGACCTCAGCTTTTCCTCTAAAACTTTTTGAAGGACCCATACAGTACTACAGCCTGAGACTCTGGAGACTTGCTTGGTTTAGTGGGGCTAGGTGGCTATGTCTTGTATTTAGATGATTTCTGTTGAATTCTAGTGAATAAGTTACTCTGAGTTGAAATCTCAGCTTTGGAGAAATACAAGCAACTAAGATATCTCACCCCCACAGGCAACACCTGGAAGAAGAAAATCAAACCTTCCCACTACAACAAAACCATGGTGCCACCTTGTAGGGTCCTTGGTTGATTTGCCAGTTCAAGAGTTCCAAATTTTCTCAATCAGCACCCACTCTCTAGCTGGGAGTTCAAAAGGTTTCCAGAAAATAGCAATACTCTATTGGTAGCTCAAGTGTGGCTCATTCTGGTGCTCCAAGGAGTCAGAAAGGCCCATCCAGTAGGTTTGGACCAAGAAGGCTGATGCCTCTTTCCCAACCTTGCTCAGCCTTCACCATTGGACTCTGGTAAGCCCAGTCTCTGGTAACCCCACCACCAGCCTCTGTTAACCCAGTCTCTATGGCCTGCTTCTGTCCAAAAAACAAATATGCCAGGGCTTTGTTCCTACAAGAGTCAAAGTAATGTCAATGCCTCCTTCTCTTATCTACCACCCTCTGTCAACAGCCAGCAGGGGGAACTAAAGCCTGCCTGCCTCAGGTACTCAATGGCAATGAGAGGATGTTCCACCTGAGCTCAATCTAAACCTGAGGATATACAGACAGAAAATGTATTTCTCCCTCAGCCATCACACCTTTGATGCCACTGTTCTGAAGCTCTGGTATTACTATAGTGTGAGGTCTGGTTCCCTCTCGAAGACCAGAGAGTTAGGGAGGTAACTGTCCAAAATTAGACCCCAGCATAATTTTCTTATTAATGCTGATGTTGGGTTGGAGGTGTCTTCACTTTTGTTCATGAACCTCAGCAGTTCTCAAGTCTCCACACGTCAAGCAGAGAACCAAACCTTCTCCCACTGATGAGATATACTTTCTCAGAGCCAGACCAGAAACCTCCCCCTCTGTGTCTTTCTGTACTGTTACTGGACTGACAGATACAGCATAGCTACATTGTCTCCAACTATGCAATGCCCAGTCCTAGCTAATAAGCATAGACACTCTGGCCTCTGTAGGGGTTGGACTTCTAGACTTCCAGGCAAGTGAGGAGGGGTAGATTGGAAGTTCAAAGTGTCAGAGAAAATATTTGTTCAAACATCCTGCCAGACAAGGGAATTCCTACGCTCTCAGCAGGGACTTGCTGGAGAAGGAGTCCCAGCCTCCAGCAAGTCATTCCAGTGGGGTGAGAGAAGAGAACCTCAGTTCACCACTCACTAGTAGAGATCCCACAGCAAACAAGCAATTTTCTTGGGGGAGGGGACAGACACATGCCCTATTTGGGATGAGTTATTTACCTGAAATTTGTTTCCTTGGAGTCACAGCTTGCCTTGGCAGGGAAGACGTGCAATTATCTATCTCTTCTCAGCTAGACTCCCACCCTTCAGCTTTGTTCAGTTCTTTCTTGCTTTTACCTCTCCCTCTGGACTGGAGCTTCTGTTGAAAGCTGGGTGAAGTCAGCCATCATCCCTCATTTCTCCTTGTTCTTATTGAATGTAAAAATTGGATTTAGGGAAAATAGCCAACCCGAGGATTTACCAAAACACAAAACACGTTGAAACAAAATGAGCAAATAAATGAGCAAAAAAGCCACCAGATGCACAAGCACACAGATGCACAGGCAATCAGTAACATATAAATGTACACAAATAATAATACAAAGAAAAAATAAACTTTAATAGTCTGATGTAAACCCTCTCAGCAACCCTAAGAAGGGAAGAAGAGGAAGTGAAAAGAAAAATAGTATTAACAATAATAATAAATTAACCATAACTCCTACAAGAAAAGGATAAAATGAAAAAGAGCAAAGGGAATGAGCAAAGAAAAAGAGAGAAAGAAAAAAAAAGGCTCCAACAACAAAAATATTATATTATACCTAGGACTATACATATGCTATAGGGATCAACTTTAGTAGGAATATATTTATGTTGCAATATACTTTTGGACACCGTGTGGTGCCATCAATGGTTCCCAGGCTTGTAGGATAATATTTAGAAATAAACATATCCTACATCAAGCACACAAAGTGAACTCAGTGTGAGTTTAAAATGGCTTGCATTTTTTCCAGAGGCTTAAAGGACCTGGGCCCCCCTGGGACACAAACAGAGTTGGCTTGCCTGTAGTTAAAAATTCCACAAGCCCATTCTCTGAAACTATGCACCCAGTGAAGCCTGAGATCAAAAGGCATGCTGCCCTTCCTCAGAGATATGGGCCAGAGAGTTCACGTATGTTGACAACATATTGTCAGAGGTCTATAGGGGCTCTGCCCTGAGGTAAAGACACAGTCATTACTTAATACTGAGTAAACTGAGTGAATGCTTGAAGATATTTTTCCATTAACTCTGTTCCCCTGTGGCTACTTCCTTCTTTATGATTTTGTTTAGACACCTGCCCAGAGATTAGTCAGTGTCTAGAAGAAGATGTTTACTGCAAAAGTGATTGTGTTGTAAGGTAATGGTGAAAATAACAGGTAATAGATTAAGTGTGTACATGACTAGAAAGGTATAAAATCAAACACCTAAATAAAGAACTTCACTACATGCCATCCTATCCCATGTATTTGTTTCTTGACTTCATAATTACAGAAGCAAGTTTACACCAACAGCAAAGCTACTGTATGTTCGCGTCTCCAGTCATGCAACACAAGCTTATACCTGATTCACAGTTTACACTGTCTTTTTGATGGTTGCCTGGCTACCCGCTTGGCACTTAGACCCCACTGATATGTTGGTTCAACCAATTTCAAAAATAATCTTTAGAGCCAGGTTTCACAATTTCTCCCTACAACACTTGCCATGAAGTGCAGGGTATCCTGGACCAGCTTTGGATGCAGGATGGCTGCCTCCAAGTAAGACTCAAATCACCACACCTAGTCCATATGAAAAGGTTCCTGTGGCAGTCGCCATTTCTGAAATTTCAATATATATTTGCTTCCTGACCCGCCATCTAGCCCTAGCTGTGCTGCTTCAGATGGCACCCCTATCTGACCACTAAATTCTGCTCAGGAATCCACTCTTCACCAATTTTTCCACTCAACTCCTGGTTTTCCCTATTAACTGAGAATTGTAATCTTCCATGGGGGAGAGGCTGGTTGCTGCCAGCACCCGCTGCTTCAGCAATGGCACAGAGACTTTTCTGGCACTCTCTGTAGTTCCGGAATACACTTTCAGTCCAGCAATCTGCCAGTTTGCTGCACATCCTAAACCAGTCTATACCAACATTCACCGCTGGGAATAATCTAGTCTACTCATTCACACCTGTTGTTCTGGGAGAGCTGTGCTAAACATCTATCTTGTCTGCCATTGTGCTCCGCCTCTTATATTAATTTTCTTATTTTAATTATTGTTTTTTGAGATTTTTTTCTTTCCCTTCTTTACATTTTTTTCTTCCCAAGACAACAAAAAGGATTTTAATGATTATAGAAACTTTAAATAAAATTGTTTTTCTTTAATTTTACTGTTACATTATCATTTTTTATTCTTTTATTTTTCCTCTCTTCTCTCTCTTTTTTTAAGATTTTGTCTTCTTTATCTTTTCATCTGAAAGAAATAAAGATGATTTTAAGAATTACAGTCCAATATGTTTCTTTCCTTTCTCTCTCCATGTTATTTTTTTTTATTCTCTCATAGCAACAAAAGGGATTTCAATTTTCATAATCAAATTCTTGTAAATTATTTTTTACTTTACTTTCCTCCTTTTTTCTCACTTTTTTCTTTTCTTTTTATTTCTTCTCAAAAACAGAAAGAATGCTTATATTTATAGCAAAAAAAAAAACCAAACATATATTTTACTAATTTCTTTTGCCTTTTATCTTCCTTTTTCTCTATAAAACCTTAGCCCTTAGTGTCAAATGATTGGGTGGCACTTACCTCCTATCTGACTTATCTGTTGCTGTCCACTAGTTCAATCAATGACACAGAGGTATCACTGTAGATGGAATGATTTATTTATTAAGGGAAGACTGGAGGCTCTCTCAGGCCCACAGTGATTGTTCATCTTTATTCACTGTATTATATATCCAAACTCATCAGATAAAAATAAGTAAGAATAAAGAACAAAATCACTAGTTGAGACTGCCATAAAAAACTTCTCCTCAGCATAAATGTTACAAAGCATGTACACATCCTTTCTAAGTCTGGAACATTAACTTAAACTACAAGGACACCAGGCTGCCCATTCTGTTCACCCACTTCCTTAAAAGGTTAAATGAAATGAAGAGCAACAGTTCAGCTCCAGACAGGTGCTAAATCTCCAGCTACAACTTGGCAGGGACCTCAGAAAATAATTTCTCAAGGCCTTTTCAGTAAGTAGGGAGGAATTAACCCCTGCACCTCTGCTGGTTTATCAAGCAGGGAGGAATTAACCCCTGAGTCTCACTTATGGCCGAGAATGGAATTTTCCCTTCCTAGGTCCTCATACCTCAAGGAGCACATATGAGACAAAGCCACCTTTCTAGGGTGGTGAAAACTGTTCCCCTTTACTTATCCTGAAGCTACTGTCTGGGTCATCCCACCCAGCTACCTGAACTCTATCACAGGCCTAATATTCATCTAGAGGCCCTGCTTTCACCCTAATCACTCCCAATTTCAAGGAATTCAGGCTAGATCTCAGAAGACCCCACTGAATAAAGCTCTAAATGGAAGATTTGGCAGACTATGAGTGGGAAAGCTATAGAAAAAATCTGCAGCTCATTTGAACAGGCAGTGGAGAAGGGAAGCAGTAAACTTCATATCCCAGGACATTTGAAATTAATATAAGCCTGCTACATTTAGTATCAAAGTTGCCCTAAAACCCTGATGAGCAGGCCAGAAAAACAATAAGCAATAGTTTCACTTTGGAAGGTCCTGGAAAGGGAATGGGGAGGTACACATTTTGGAGCTTCTGAAACACAAATAAGCTCCTCAAATTTGCTATCACACAAAAACCTGCTGAATGTATGTCAGAACTACAAGCTCCCCACTTAGCAGGTCCCAGAAGATATGTTGAGAGTTCATCTTCTGGGGCCGCTGAAACGAATATCCATCTACCATATCTGGCAGCCAAACATGACTAAAACCTTCTTTTGAAACAAGTACCTCCACTTTGTTTTTGGCAAGTCCTAGAATGGATGTGAAGAACTCTGAATTCTAGGTCATCAGGTGCCAAATTCAGCCTGTGTGACTAGACTCCAAAACAGATCTAGAGCTTGATGAATGGTAGTATTATAGGCAGACCAGGGTACAACATGGTTATACCATACACTGCCCTCTAGTCCTACATCAACTCCTCCAAGAAACATAATTGAACCCAACCAGAATAGCACTCAACAGCAATTTAGAGGCAGCCTCAATTGTACCTTAGAATATAAAATAAGGGAAGATGAGAGAGAGGGCAGGGGAGGAATGAGGAGGGAGGATTTTGGGGGGACCTCTCCTAATGTGCATGATACAATGGTACATTTGAAAACTATTGAGAAAACACTATATTTATGATGTATGTGTTAATCAGTTCAATGTAAGCATTTCACATTGTATATCAAATCAATACACTGAACCCCATAAATCCATCAATGTACACAGTTATGATTTAATTTTAAAAAGTAAAAAAAATAATAATAAATAGATAGATAGATAGATAGATAGATGATAGATAGATAGATAGATAGATAGATAAATGGAAATCATACATAAGGAAGAATCAACAAAATAGCACTGACAACATGAAAATTCAGAGATCAGCTGCCAGCCGTGGCATTATTATGGAGGTATCACTAAAAATGCCATCCATAAAGAAATTGTAGAAATGACAGAAATGAATGTCAGGATATGGATGGAAAATAAGGTTAACAAAATTGAAGAGAAGGTGGAAAAAGAAATACAAAAATTGTGCCAAGAAATAAATGAAATTAAAGAGAAACTTACTAAGGATCTGGACATAATTAGGAAGAATATAACAGAGCTTAAATCCTGAAAGAGGCATTTGAGGCATTTCAAAACACAATAGATAGTTTCAACAATAGATTAGAATATGGAGAAGAAAGAATTTCAGAACCTTAAGACACAACATTTGAGAAAACACAATTATTTAAAGAGTCAGAATAGAAGAGAGTAAAAGCACAGTGAGTGATCTCTTAGAGAAATATGAGACTATGAAAATGTACACATATGCAAGTCATAGGTATCCTTTAAGTAGAAGAAGAGAGTCCCAAAAGCATGGAAGTTTTCCTTCATGATATTATATTGGAGAATTACCCTAGAATTGCCCGATACCCAGACTTAACTCTCTATAGTAGAGAGTTACAGAACACCAGGACAAATCAATTTAAATAAGGATGCTTCTATATACATTGTACTTATTTGGCCAAAGTCAAAATGAAAGAGAAAGCTCTGCAAGCAGCCAGGCATAAGCCACAGATTGCCCCAAAATGCAAAAATATTAGGGTGACAGAAGATTTCAGTGGAAACTGACAAGCCCAAAAAGAGCAGTCACCTGTCATAAATCTTCTAAAACACTAACTAACTAAATAAATCTTTCAGCCTAGGATTCTGTGCCCTGTGAAACTAAGTTTCTTATTTGATGATGAAATTAAATTCTTTACACACAAGCAATCATAGAAAAAATTTGCCTCTGAAAGACTAGCCCTGCAGGGGGTTCTCAGACCAATAATTTATGCAGGCAAATACAATAGGCCACCAGAAAAGTAAAGACACTCAGAAACTAAAAGACAAACTCTACCTTTCCCAGTGGACCAAGTGACAAATCAAGGCAACACACATCCACACAAACAAGTAGATATCTAATCTACATATCAATTTTCTCAATAAATGTGAATGGCTAGAATTCACCACTGAAGAGTCCTAGGCTGGATGACAGGATAAAGAAGCAAAACCCAACTAACTATATACTTTCTTCAGGAAAGCATAAAACCCCTAAGGACAAAGCAAGACTCTGGTTCAAGGGTTGGAAAGCATTATTTCAGGCAAATGGAACTCAAATAAAGTAGGTGTTGCGATTCTATTTGCAGATACATTTGGTTTTATATAAAAAAAAAAAAGAAAAAAAGAAAAAAAAAGAAAGAAAAGAAAAGAAAAGAAGAGAAAGATACTGATGGACACGATATACTCCTCAACAGAATACAAGAATGCATTTCAATCCTAATGATTTATGGACCCAAGTATAATGCTTTCAGATTTACAAAGCAAACCCTAATTGGTCTGAACAATACGACATCCTACAACACCATAGGAGCCAGTAACTTCAAAACACTACTAACAGAACTGGACAGATGCTCCAAGTAGACACTAAACAAACATACAAACAAAAGAAAAGACAGATTTAAACACAACCTTAGGACAACTGGGCTTAACAGACATACAGAACATTCCACTCAATAACACTAAGTATATGTGCCTCTCATTAGCACCAGGATTATTCTCTAAAATTTATCATATCCTAAGAAAATCAAATTTCAAAAAAAAAAATCAATAAAAATTATAACCTGTATTATTTTGGACCACAGTGGAATAAAAGTAGAGCTCAACTTCAAATTAAATCTTGTGGGTGAAAGAGTAGGAACAGAAACTGGTTTAGACTAATATCCCAGAAAGCTTTTAGATAAATATCAGGGCTCCTCAGACCCCCATGCTGCAAACAACACAGGGCTGTAGAAGCCTAGGGATTTAAATAGGATGTTAAGCAGCATAGATTGCTGAGATATAACATTGTTAAGTCTGTATGGCAAAAGTCAGGGCTTTGATAATTCCCCAGACTGCACAGTGTCGGTTACTATCACCCTGGGAGTTCAAACAGAAACCTTAGCAGTTAAAATATTAATATCTGACTGGAAAATTCTAAATACATTGGGATAAATAGAGTAAGCTAGGAAAGTTATAGATTACCTTTAAAGCATTGTATTTGTTCTTACTTTTGTATTATGATGTTGTGACTACAATTGTTTCCGTCTGCATTTTTCCCATTATTTCTTCAATTTATACTGCCAGGTTAAAGTTCTTTCTATAATTAACTTTAGTCAACCTCCTTGCCATCCGTATGCATGTAAACTTGCTTGCTTCTCTGGGCCTCATCAGTTATTGCATTGCTAGTAAGTGAGAGTAAGTGCTATCTTTTTTTTTTTTTTTTTCTTAATACATGTTGCTGCCCCCCACCAGTAAATTCACTAAATGGAACACTAATAAAACTTTTATCATCACCCAAAATAAAGGAAAATAAAAACCTTTTGGTGAACAATAGCAGGCTCAAGGTCCTCCTAAAAGAGGTAAAGAAGGAAATCATTTGATTTCTTAAACAAAATGTCAGTGAAAATATATGCTGCCAAAATATGTAAAATATTGCAGAAGAATTCTTAAGAAGGATATTTATTACATTAAAGTAATAAATTCAAATGAATTGAATGGACCATATTCAAAACAGAAGAAATGCAAATCTACAATCTACTTAATCATCTCAAGGAACCACAAAAGGAAGAACAATTTAATCCCAAACTTATCAGATGAAAAGAAATAAACAAAATAAGATCATAATTAAATGAAACTGAGAACAACAACAACAACAAAAAAGGAATATTTGAAAGATAAACAAAACAAAGTTGGCTCTTTCAAAACAAGTGAAAAAAAAAAAAATCCATGAACATTTATGTAATATATGACTTAACAAAAAGACCTCTAAAGTCCCCTAACTGTCTCAGCCTGAGTCCCTGCACATCTCAACCCCCCACTGGCAAAATCCAGGAACTGGTTTCAAAATAGAATAAGGAAGTTTCCTGAGTTCCCAAAACTCCAAGCCACAGGTAAAACAATGGTGAAAGTTTGCTCAAGCTTAGTTCCCCAAGCTGTTTGTTCCAGTGCCAACCGCCAGGCTGTAGCCTGCCTGAGCCAACTCTGTAACCCAACCCCTGAGCTAAGTGGCCACATTCTCCTTCTGTACTCACCAGCTTGCCTGCCCACACAGCACAAAATTGGTATAAAAATCAGCCTGCTCCTCATTTTGGGGCCATTTGCCCTTTGGGGCAGTGACCCACCCACACAAGTGTAATAAATCACCATGGTCCCCTGCAGAGGTGTAATAAATCACCATCTTATTTATACTTGAAGTAGAGTCCAAGTTTTTTCTTACAGGTGGCTGTGGGTACAACACTGACTATAACAATTAGCCAGATTAACTAGAAACAGAAATGTATGATCTGAGAAATGGGAAGCAAAATGGCTGACTAAAGGCAGCTTTTGTCAGACACTCCCATCTAAAAGGAGAAAAATTGTACTGAAATGATTTCAAAATAGTTGAAATTGTGGGTCATATTACAAGGTGAACAAAGCAACACACTCAACATCCACACTGATAAAAACTGTGAAGATGAAGAGGAAGAGAAGAAGAAAAGGAACTGAGTTCAGATATGGAACAGAGAAGACTGGAAAAGACCAGGGAATATAAGAGTAAGAGGGATCCTTATCCCCCCTTCCTCACCCAGGGGATTCTCCAGGAGCAGTGAAACACAGAATCTCTCACCAATTACAAAGTCCCATGAAGACAAACGTGCCCCCCGTATCCTACACCTAGGCATATCTACCTCTGTGTCTCCATCCTGCCTGACAGAATAGAGAGCAAGTTTGGCTCCAGCTGCCTTGCGACCACAGCCCATTTTTCATCTTTTATTGGTTGCCTGACAGACTGCCCCCGTGCAGAGCTCAGCTTCCTAGTACCTAACTGAGTGGAGGGCTAGCCTAGCCCAGTCAGCCTGGAGGGTATGCTTCAACCCTTAGCCTCAGATAGGCAAAGGAGCTCCCGAATATGGAAGCAAGGTTGCAAAGTCCACTTTCTCTCTTGTCATAACTTGCTGAATCTTTACCTGGCCACAGGAGAAAAGGGAGACAAGGCCCTGGTCCTCCAATACATCTGGTGGCATTTCTGAGGAATATTCTCTATTGTGAAGTCCTGTGAACCGAAATGCCCCACTTCCCATTATGAGAGAAGGTTGTAGATTGGATACACTGACTTTTGCAAGTCAAGGTAACCCCTGAGTTCTCTCCTGATAGGGAGGATCTTTCACCTGCCCTCTTGTATGGTTCTTCCTGGTGTTTGTGCCTCACTGGTCTCCTCTGGTGGTTAATTCCTTAGTTCCTCTCCTGTCAACTTTGAAAGAGACGGGTTTAGCCTTAGTGTACCCACATGTGGGAAGGTCCTAAAACCAGATGTGAGTGGCAGATCCCTTCTCCCAGCCACATAGGTTAGGGCTACAGTGTATTCCATCTGTTTATTCCAGGGAAAACCATGGATTTTTAAACTTGTTTGGGTAAGGGCAGTCATGGTGAGAGGTGGGAACTGCGGTGGGAATAGCTGGGCAGTCAAGTCCACAGATTCGCCACTTCCAGCCACCATCTGCAGGGGCCACAGATGTTTGAAACTATTACAGCAGAATCTCAAGTGAAAAACCATGACCTCTTTTCCTCTTGGTAAATACCCAGTAGTGGGATTTTGGAGTTGAATTGTAGATATACTTTTAGTTATTTGTGATAACTCCATATTGTTTTATAGAGCTTGTATATAATGTACAATCCTGCCAAGAGTGTATAAGTATTTCCTCCTATTAGCATTTATGTCAGAATCTCTTTCATCTGATCTTTGTTTTTTATTTTTTTAACTTTTATGCCAAAACCATTATAATAGGGGTAAGATAATATCTTGTAGTTTTAATTTTTATTTCCCTTATAATTAGTAACATGGAACATTTTTAATGTGCTTTTTAGATATTTGTATATCTTCTGATAATTTCACTATTGTGTGAGTTTTAATTTTTATTTCCCTTATAATTAGTAACATTGAGCATTTTTAATGTGCTTTTTGAATATGTGTATATCTTCTGATAATTTCACTATAATGTGTTTAAATAGGATCTGTTAGGTTGAATCTATTTTTTATTTTCTGTTTTTGGCTGGGGCTGGGCTTGAACTGGCCACCCCCAGTATATGTGGCCAGCGCCCTACTCCTTGAGCCATAGGCACCACCCAGTTTTTTACCTTTCTGAATCTAGATGTGTCACTGTCTTTCACAAAATGTGGTAACGTTTTAGCTATTACTTTATTAATTATGTTCCTACATTTCTTTCTCTTCTACTTCTGGAATGTCTGTTATACAAGTATATATTCACTTAATGGTGTCCTATATGTCCTCTAGCTCTCTTCATTTGTTTTCAGTATTTTTTCCTCCCTCCCTCCATTCACTCCTTCCTTCCTTCCTTCCTTCCTTCCTTCCTTTCTGCCTTCCTGCCTTCCTGCCTTCCTGCCTTCCTGCCTTCCTGCCTTCCTCCTTCCACTGAATTTTGTTTGCCAGTGTTATATTAAAATACCTGTCTTCATCTTCACAAATTATTTTTATCAGTTTGGTTTAGTCTATTGTTGATGTTCTAAATTCTATTTTTTTTTTATTATTAATGAAATTCTTCAGTTGAAAGTTCTCTGGTTACATTATTTTAACATTTCTAATCTTTGTTGAATTTCTTTTTCTAATCATGAAGGTGTTTTCCTGATTTACTTGAATTGTCTATCTTGAATTTCACTGATTTCACTGAATATTTTTACATATATCCATCTTGCTGAGTTTCCATAAAATTATTGTTATTTCAGAATATTTATTGGTACATACAATTAGGTTACACTATTTTAATTGGTGAGGTAAAGTTCAATTTTCACTCATCCTGGTTTTGGCACTAGAATATTTGCTCACTAGAAGGAGTTGGGAAAGGTCACCTCTTTCTCAATGTTTTTCAATAGGTTTGGCAATATAGGTACAAGCTCTTCGTTGACGGTTCTGTAAAATTCTGGAGTAAAGTCATCTGACTCAGTACTTTTTGTTGTTGTTTTTGGAAGCTTTTGTATTGTTGGTGCAATTTTAGAGCTTACTAACAGTCTGTTCCAGCATTCTACTTCTTCCTGGTTGAGTATAGAGAGTTAATGTGATTCCCTGTATTGATCCATTTTTTTCCATTTTCAAATTGCTGGACAAAGTTTTTTTGTAGTTTTTGGTGATAATATTTTGAGTCTCTGTGGTCTCTGTTATTTCCTGTTTTCTGTTTATGATTGAACTTATTTGAGATATTACTTTTCTGTTTCTAGTGAATCTGGCTAAAGTTTTATCAATGTTATGTATCTTTCAATGAACCAACTTTTAATTTTGTTTATATTCCAAATGATTCTTTTGTTTTCAATTTCATTTAGTTCTGAAATAATTTTGGTTATTTCTTTTCTTTGCCCAGATTTAGAATCAGATTGTTTTTTGTTTTCCAATTCCTAGAAATGATTAATTAGACTTTTGATTTATGTTCTTTCATATTTCTATATGTGGACATTTAATGTCATAAATTTTCCTCTTAAAATTGCTTTTGCAGTATCACACAAGTTTCAGTAACTTGTGGCTTCAGTGTTCATTTTGTTCAAGAAATGTAACAATTTCGTTCTTTATCTCCTCCTTAATCTAGCACTTGTTCAGCAAAAGGTTGTTTAGTTTCCATACCTGTTTGTGGAGATGAGTGGAGATGGGTGTTTCTGATGGAATTGAGTTAAACTTTCATTTGATTGTTGTCTGTAAAGATTTTTCAGAGAGAATCACTTGAAGAAAGGCAAAATATTTTGTCTCCACAACCTTTTGGAGCTGAAACCTAAAACCTTATCTCGGGCTGATTTTCAAGAGGTGTACAAAATGTTTCTTGTTCTTTGTGTCACACAAGAGATAGGTCAAGGCAATTGTCTGTCTGCAAGTAACATGATACTCTTAGCTGAAAATGGCATTAATCTGGGTGGAGGGCTGAAGACTGTTGTAGAAGTCAATAAATACTCCTGGCACAAGATAGAATTATTTGATTAGAGCCTATAAAATCTCTGTGCTACTGCTCAGAATAATAAAATTGGATTTAAGGTCATTGTCTGACATTTTTCTCCTTTGTTAGAAAAGTGATAAACTTTTTCTTTCTCCTGAAACCATATGTCTCTCTTTAACTGGTGTGTTTTGGGAGGATAGATGTCAAATATTCAGTAACAAAAATCCAAAGATATCCTTTTAAATTTCTTTTTTTTTTTTTTTTTTAATTAAATCGTAGCTGTGTACATTGATGTGATCATGGGGCATCATATACTAGCTCCATAGACCGTTTGACACATTTTCATCACAATGGTTAACATAGCCTTCCTGACATTTTCTTAGTTATTGTGCTAAGACATTTACATTCCATATTTCCTAAGTTTTATATATATCTTACACCTATGATGCATCTTACAAGGGTACATATGAATCTTCTTTTCTTTCTTTCTTTCTTTCGTTTTTTGTTTTTTTTTTCTTTGAGACAGAATCTCACTTTGTCATCCTCAGTAGAATTCTATGGCGTTACAGCTCACAGCAACCTCCAACTCTTGGACTTAAGCAATTATCTTGCCTCATCCTCCCAGGTAGCTAGGACTACAGGTGCCCGCTGCAACACCCAGGAATTTTTGGTTGTAGGTGTCATTGTTGTTTGACAGGCCCAGATGGTATTTGAACCCTCCAGCTCTGGTGTATGTGGCTGGCACCCTGGTCACTGAGCTAAAGGAGCCAAGCCTACTATCCTTTTAAATTTATTAAGGTTTGATTTGTGCCCTAGGATATAACTGATCTTGGAAAATGATCCATGAGCTGATAAGAATGTATATTCAGTAATATTGGAGTAAATGGATATATATATTTGTTAACCTTATTTGTTCTGGGGTTGCTTTTAAGTCCATTGTTTCTTGTTTGGTTTCTTCTCAGAGAATTTGTACATTTTTTCAATAGTGTGTGGAAGTTCCTGATAATTACAAAGTTGTAAGTTATATTGTTCAAACCAAGTAGAGCTTGTTTTATAAATCTCAAGGCATTATTACTGAGTGTATATATATTTAGTATTGTAATGTCTTTTTGATATACTGTTTTCTTGATCAGAATGGAGTTTTCATCTTTGTCTTTCTTTACTTTTGTTGCTTTGAATTCAAGTTGATCTGCAAAAGGTATCGTGACTCCTGATTTCTTTTCCTTTCCTTTTGTCTAAAATATTGTTTGCCAACACTTCATGCAGAGTCATGATTTGTCCTTAAAAGTTAGTTACATGTGTTTTCTGAATACATTATATACTTATCTTATACCTTTTTATCTAGTCATTCAGCTTATGTCACTTCAGTAGGGAATTCAAGTCATTCACATTGATTGAGAGAATTCATAATTGATAAGTATGATGGAGTTCTAATCATTGCTGGGAGCCGAAAACCTAAGAATAAGCTTATCAGGAATATTCATAGCTGGTTTAACAGGAATAGTCACAGCTGGAAAGCATTTAAGGGCAAGTAGGGCATAGCTACCCTTGGCTCCAGGAACTTGGTTACAGACACTAAAAACATCACACCTGTTATCAGAAAACCCCCACCCTAAACTCACCTGCAGGCCTATTCCCCTCTGCCTGTATTTATATGGCTGTTGAAAAATAAAGTTTGGGGAATTTGATCAGAATCCTGTCTTGCTACTGGTTCTTCGTGTCTCTTCTTCCCTTTGTTCCACTCTCTCAGTTCCATATCCTAGGTCCCTGCTGAACTAGTCCCATGGGCCGGGGCAACTGGCGCCCAGACGTCGGGCCATTGGGGTTTGGAGTCCGAGGGAGCGTTGCTTAGGAAAGGCCGGCCAGCACCTTGGATCGCCACTAGCAGGGAAGAGCAAGACAGATCCACACTGTGATCACCACTTTACTGAAGAAGTGATACAGATCCGCATTGTGATCTCCACAGAGTTACCCATCTGTGAGTCAGAACCGATTTGGTAAGTGAGGCAACGCAATCATGGGACAAGCATTGAATAAATATGATTTATTCTTACAGGGGCTTAAAGAGTCCCTCAAGACATGAGGAATTCGGGTAAAGAAAAAGGATCTTGAGAGATTTTTTGAATTTGTTGATGATGTATGCCCATGGTTCCCCCTTGAAGGAACTATTGATGAGAGATGGTGGGATAGAGTAGGAGATTGTTTTAAGGATTATTATAGATCATTTGGCCCTGAGAAAATTCCAGTTCAAGCCTTCTCTTACTGGAATCTTATTAATGATGTTTTAAAAATCCATAAGAAATGGCCAGATATTCAAGAGGTTATTACAGA
>CAUYPK010025216.1:0-11686 GCA_963574355.1 Loris lydekkerianus
AGGAGAGATTTACTAAAAGGTGATGGTATTGATATGTAAAAATAAAGTGAGAAAAGGAAGAAGCTAATCGTTAAAGGATTAAGTGTGTACCTGACTGAAAAAGTATAAAACCTGAACTTAAAATAAAAAACTTTGCTATACGCCATATCAGAGTGTACGGTCTGTTTCTTGACTTAATAATTGCAGGAGCGAGTTTTACACCTACAGCAAAGCTTCTGCTCGTTCGCGTCTCAGGTCACGCAACAGTTAAAAATGAAAAGAAATAAGAGATGCCACCACACACACGTTTACCACTATTGTACTCAAAAAAAGAGGCAGCTCTATGAACAAAATTGATAGTAAAAGGTAATCGTAAAAGATGCATTTGCTATATTGATTAATGAATGTGTATTTGCTGTATTTAGAAATTGCCCAGTAAATTCTTACCACTCAGGAAACAAAGGCTGAAGAGCTCAATTGCTTAAGAATACTCAGGAGGAGAAAGCTCTAGCGTCCTAAACCACTGTAACAGGACTGTTGTTAACAATAAAAATTCCAAAGGGCTAGAAAGGGACTATTGAACCTTCTGGATACAAACAAATGGTACACATTTGAGATGATGGATACATTAATTACTATGAACTGGTTGCTACCCATGTGTATTGAAATGTTACTATGGTCCCCATAAATAGGCTCCGTGTCCCTAGCACAGTGGTTATGGTGCCGGCCACATACACCAAAGTCGGGAGGCCAAGGCACGTGGTTTGCTCCAGCTCAGGAGTTTGAGACCACCCTGACCAAGACTGAGACTCTGTCTCTACCAAAAATAGAAAAATTAACCAGGACTGGTGGCAGGTGCCTGTAGTCCCGGCTACTTGGGAAGCTGAAGTAGTTGAGATTGCTTGAACGTGGGAGTTTGAGTTTGTTGTGAGCGGTGATGCCGCAGCACTCTAGCCTGGATAAGAGAGTGCGACTCTGTTTCAAATAAATAAATAAGATGAAATATGATAAAAATTCAAAGAAAGAAATGTGAGGGCAAACTAAAGAGATAAATTTTTTTCACAAGGTGGCCAAATTAGGAAGTTTAACTATCAATTTAAAAAAAAAAAAAATGAGGGGGAAGAAAAAGAAATATGACGTAGAAAAAATACATCTTTTCTGGCTGTAAAATCAGAAGTTGTTAAAATGATAGCAATACTGGGGGTGGGGGATGAGGAGGTAAAATGAATGTTTGCATAGCAGGATTAAATACTTTGTGACACATCTATGTATTGGGCCATGCTAATAACATGGGAATATGCAAAAAATATATTGAGGCATAAGGGATGAAATGAACTTTAAAACATATGGTTTGGTTTACAGAGCAAATTGAAATTACACAGTGTGCAAATACTCTTCCCCAAATGTCAGTCTGTTCAGAGCCTTTACCTTTGAGCACGTGATTTTCATTTATTCCCTTTTTTCTACACTTAAAAAAACTTTTTTATTCTTAGAGAGTGGGTCTCACTATGTTGTCCCGCCTGGCCTCAACCCCTGGGTGCAAGTGATCCTCCTGCCTCAGCCTCCTGAGGACCTGGGACTATAGGTGAGTGCCACTGAGTCCTATGTTGTCGTTTTTTAAATATATTTTTATATCCTGTTATTTATAACAGTTACAACATGAAATATAACTTTTATGAAGACACATTATCCTTTGAGTCATGGGCATGAAAACCTTGGAATCTTGGTCTTCGTCCACAAACAGTGGCCAGTATGTTCTTCCCCATCCGGCCACATGCTGGGTGGGCTTTATGCTCTGTCTCCTTTCCTCAAGAAAGATTATTTTTCTCCATTTTGGAATGTACTAAATGCAGTATTTTCTGTAGGAAAAATATCAGTGGTTATTTTTTTTTCCATGAGTTTAAATCCTGGCTTAACAAAAGTTTCACTTTCCAGAATCCACATAGAGTGCATTAAAACAGCAGCAGATTCAAATCCAGCTCTCTGAAAATTGTTTTTTGTGTTTTTTTTGTAATCTCTTCCTTTAACTATTTATTTAAAATAGGCCTCAACCTCCTACCATCATCCAGAAAGAAAAATGGAAAAAGTTTATATTCATAAGCTATTTTTACAATCCTTCAGAGCCCAGCCTTGAGAAAAACAAAACAAAACAAAAAGTCCAAACTTTCATCCAGGCAGAGAAAAGGCATTATTGCATCACGCTGATAGATTTCAGAACACCTTCTGTAATGTGAAATAATAAAAATAGACTGTGTGAGCCTTTTGTCATACAGGAAAACTCTTAGGTTTTTCTACTTGCTTTATTTTATTTTTTTAAATTATTCTCTTGAAACTCACATTGCTGGACATTTTTAGACAAACAGCCTTGTCTTTTGCTCCTGAACGTCAAATGTTTACATTTTTTTTTTTTTTTTTTTTTTGTCATAACAGAAAGTTGAATTCCATCTCCACTAACAAGGCATCACTATTCCAAAACCTTTTTATGTCTTTTTCTAATTGAAATATACAGGCGATGCCTATGGCTCAGTGAGTAGGGCGCTAGCCCCATAGACCGAGGGTAGCAGGTTCAAACCCAGCCCCGGTCAAACTACAACAAAAAAATAGCCGGGTGCTGTGGTGGGCACCTGTGATCCTACCTACTTGGGAGGCTGAGGCAAGAGAATCACCTAAGCCCAAGAGCTGGAAGTTGCTGTGAGCTGTGTGATGCCACAGCAGTCTACTGAGGGTGACAAAATGAGACTCTGTCTCTTAAAAACAAAAAAAAGAAAGAAATATACTTGTAAAATATTCTTTTAATAATACACAGGGCCTAAGAATCTTAAAATCGTGAATGGCGTCTTGTAGAAAATTTTAAAATAGGTCCTGATTTATAATTGAAATGAGTTAAGTTAGTGACATTTTTGAGGACATTCCTCTGTCTCTCAGCAGTGCAGAGCCCTTGGGTGGCCACATAATCTTATGAGCCCACGTGATCAGTAGTAAGGAAATAATACTTAGCCCAAAGCCCTGTCACATAGTTTAAGTGGCAGTAAAAGTGAACCCATTTTTTTTTTTTTTTTGAGACAGCGTCTCAAGTTGTCACCCTGGGTAGTGTACTGTGGCGTCACAGCTCACAGCAGCCTCAAACTCTTCGGTTTAAACCATTCTCTTGCCTCAGTCTCCCAAGTACCTGGGACGACAGGCACCTGCCACAACACCCAGCGATTTTTTGTTGTTGTTACAGTTGTCATTGTTGTTTAGCAGGCCAGGGCTGGGTTTGAACCTGCCACCCTTGGTGCATGTGACTGGCAGATAAGCACTGTGCTATGGGCACCAAGCCAGTGAACTCATTTTTTAAAAATAGGCACATAGATGTTGATTGATTAGTTCCAGTTTAACAGGGAGCACATGGGGGTGCATCCAGGCTATTGCAAAAAGCATTAGTTTGTACGTGAACTCCTTTTAAAAATTACAGTCCATTATGTAAAATTGAAATACGCTGTCTGTCTGTCATTCCAGCAAGAATCTCATCATACTCACAATAATGGTAACATTAAGAGGTGGCATTTATTCATCGCTTCCCTAGAAAGCCTCTCTCAAGTATTACTGCATTTAAATGTGGCAATGTTTACGGCATAGTGTCTTGTATGGGAATATGCAAAGGGTTGAATAAACATCAGTGTGACTTGGACAAACATTGCTTTCTGCTTGCACGAGAGCAAGGGTGGCTCTCGGCAGCTATGAAGGCAGTGAAAAATACAGTGTGCAGAAAAAAATCAAATGTCTGCATTTTTTTGGATTCAGAGGGATTCACAAACTCAAATTCTTCCTCTCTCACCTTCTTCAATTTCTTTATTTCGTGGAGCATGGTAAGGCATCCATGCTTCCTTACTTCCTGACCCGGGGAGGAACACACGCCATTGGTGGGAATCCATCACATGACACCACCTCACTGCAAGGGACACTGGGAATTGTAGTCTTTAGCCAGGAAATTCTGCAACATGGCAGTGGTGTGGTGCATGGGGCTTGGTGGGCAGCTAGCTTCCTTATCCTCAGGGCGACTACATCATGCTTGACATGTTAGCAGGTGCACCAACTGGGTGTTCAGTAACTAGGAGCTAGATTTTACACTCACGCTGTACTGCAGTGGAATTTCTCTTAATGTATGGTGTGTGCGAATGGGGAGGATGTACCAAACCAAAATAAATAAATAAATAAATAAATAAATAATGGACTTCAAAAAAAAAAAAATTCTAATTAATATGAGGTACATACAATTAGGTTACCTTGTTTGTGTTTGTAAGGTAAAGCCAAAGATATACATGAGCTTTTACTGCCACGTACCATACGTTATAGTCATTAGGTGGGAGCTTGTCAGACCCCCTTTCTCCCCTTCTAGAAAGTAATTGAGTTTTTATGCTCACCCGGGAAAGTTGTTTTTTGGGGGTTTATTTTGCAGTTTTTGGCCGGGGCTGGGTTTGAACCCACCACCTCCCGCATATGGAGCTGGCGCCCTACTCCTTGAGCCACAGGCACTGCCCTGTGGGCAGGTGTTTTTAATCAACAAGTTTCAAATTAGTACTGAGTACATACGATGCTTGTTTTTCCATTCTTGTGATATTTCACTTGGGGGGGAGGGGTGTTCTCTAAATCCATCCAAATTTCAACAAAGGATACAAAGTCTCCATCTTTTATGGGTTAATAGTGTTCCATGATATACACATACCACAGTTTATTAATCCATTCATGTGGTGAAGGGCACTTGGGCGGTTTGCACATCTTTGTGATTCTACGTGGGGCTGTTATCAACATTCTGGTGCAAACATCCTTATCATAAAATGACTTTTTTTTTCTTTTTGGGTAAATATCTATTAACGGGACTAAAGGATCAAATGGAAGGTCAACTTTTAGTTTTTTGAGGATTCTCCATACTTCTTCCCACAAAAGCTATACTCATTTTGCAGTCCCAAGATTTCTTTTTATTTGTTGAGGATTGGAAATTTCACCCGAGTTATGGCAATTCCTCCTAAATGTGACTTTTCTACTTATCTAATTCTATACTTGAAAACCCATCTGCTCCTGCCTCAATCTCTTATTTGATAACCTCCAAAAACAGGGTGTTTTAAAGTAAGAAAGAATTCTTCAGTTTGCGTTAAGTTGCGTGAAAGGGGTTGGATAGTATTCAGGACTGGGGTGGTCTCTTTTATGAATGGAGGGCTTTTTACAAACAGGTGAGAGACGTGCTCAGATGATATCTTTTCACTGTATCAAACAGAAAAGTGGAAGACATTTTTACAATATGAATGAACCAAGTCTAGCCTGGAAGCCGTATACACAGGTGAGCATTATACAAATATTTTGTATAATAAAGGATTCAGCATGTTATTTTAAAATCGACTTAATAGTAAGCTCAAAAATGACTCCCTGAATCTTGATTCCACATATATATTATTTTAGATAAAGATAATAAATAATATATATTATTTTATACAGAGGGTGACCAAAAAGTGCATATACATTTAAAAATATTTTTCTATTAATTTTTAATTAAAAGAATAACTGTATATATTTATGGGGTACAATGTCATGATTTGATATACGACGTGAAATGCTTAAACTGATTAACATAGCCATCGCCTCACTTGATTTTTTTTTTTGTGGTAAGGCATTTAAACTTTACTCTTTGTTATTTTGAAATATACCCTGGCCTTGTGCACATTAGGTGAGATCTCACCAAATGCCCTCCAGGTGCTCTCCCCTTTCCCTCCTCACCTCTTCCCCTTGCTAGACTATGTTTGTGTTTAATTGTTCATATGAGTGTGTGTTTATAGAGTGGTTTCATAAGAGTATTAAGAGAGAAAAAGAAAACTGCATTAAATTTATAGCACTCTGGTCACGTTTGACTTTTGCAATTATAAGAGGCCCCCAATGTGGTTTGCATTCATCTTTTGTTTTTCAAGTGTATCATTACAATTTTAGTACAGGTTTTTCCTTTCTTAAAATATTAAAATTTCCTTTCTTAAAATATGTGCATATTTGGGGGGGGCGCGCTCAGTATATATAAAATATTTACATATAGTGTTTTATATTTATAGATCATGTAGTCTCTCTCCCTATTTATTTGCCCAAAAGAAATAATTATTTTAAAAGTGGCTCAAATAAAATGTATATTCTGACACTAGTTTTTTCTTTCCAAGAGAAAAACAGTATTTAAAACAGGGCTACATGCCAAGTAATTCCATTTAGGAAGAGACTGTCTAAAATAGCATGAGTCTTTTTGACTTTGCAAAGGGTGTGAAGTGTCCCAGGGCTGAAATGTGGAGAGGCGATGCCTCGACTCCACAACATAGTTGGAAGTTGGCGGTTTACGGCTGTCAGTAGTGGGAACTAAAGGTTGGATCTTTGGGCCAGATGGGAGGCAACGTTCTCATGAAGAAAGTAGGATAGGAAAGAGCCCAGGACGGCAGTTTCCAATCTGCTGAATGCTATAATCACCAGGGAGCTTGTGCGAATGCCAGCCCCCAAAGTCATTCCCCAGAATAATTAGATCTGAATTATTGGCACGGAGGTAACAGGAAGAGAGGGCATCATGTATCAGATTTATTACATTCTTCAAATGACTTCAGCCTGCATCCGAGATTAACAGGCACTGATAAGGAGACTTACAGGGACTGGCTTAGAATTTCCTGTGCCCGCAGGAAGGGTGATTGATCACAGATGTGTTTTTGCCGTCCCCATCCTATGCAATTGTCACCTTTCACAGTGAGTGTTCATGGGGCAAGGCTGTGCAGAGATTAAAAGAATGGAATATAGGGAATAGGTATCCTACATCCTAATATCTCTACTAACTCAGGACTGGGTGATGTGAGACAGGCTCCTTGCCTTCACTGTGCCTCCGTTACCTAATCTGTAAAATGGGCACTGGGGTTTGGCACGCACCTGCCAGCGTGGCTGTTAAGAACCAAATGGTAACGCATGAGACAGCCACTGTGAGTCAATGACTATGGAAAAGGGAATCTTTGTTTATGAGAAAGTGTAATGTGGCAGATATTGAATGAACTAAGGGTTTTATATCTCAATATAAGGGCCCTCAGTTTCTCCCGCCTTCTCGGGGTGAGAATGGGTATGTAGATGGAGTCGACTGGGAAACAGATTTGAGGCTTCTCCCAGCATTCCAAAGGATTCACACAGATGGTTTTCCCTTCTCTTTTTGGACTTTTTTCCCTTGTCTAGATCTGTAAGGCCCTCTTGATTCTCACCTGTGATCTTGTGATGACAGGTGTTTTTTCTTTATTTTTTTGAGACAGAATTTCACTCCATAGGGTGCTATGGCATCACAGCTCACAGCAACCTCAAACTCTTGGGCTTAAGCGATTGTCCTGCCTCAGCTTCCCAGGTAGCTGGGATTACCAGCATCCGCCATAACAGCAAGATATTTTGTTGTTGTAGCTGTCATTACTGTTTAGCAGGCCTGGGCCGGGTTCAAACTCGCTAACCCTAGTGTATGTGGCCGGTGCCCTAACCACTGACCTACGGGTGCCAAGCCAAAGTCTTTATAGTTTGTTTTTTCTGGCTGCGGTCTGCCCCCAAGTTTTTTGCACCAACAGAAGAGAAAGCAGCATCATCCTTCATCCCCAAACCCTCTGCCCATGCAAGCTTGCCTTGTGTCACGGGTATCACTCATGTTTTGGAAATATTGGGGAATGACAATTGTGCATTTGCGTGGAATTAAGGAAGCATCATTAAATAACACTTCACATGATACTTATTATCTCCATAAAGCTCAGACCTCACCCACCTCCCCAGAATAAGACATAAAAGGATGTCAACTTCAGGATCATCTGTCAGTGCAAGAGAAAATTCCAAACACCTTTGCTTTGACCACTCAAGTTATTTGTTTTAGGATGTGCTACATGACAGGCACTGACCAGGGCTATGTGGGCACAGCAGCAAAGAGGCAAGTGTTCTGAACCTGGTGTCCTGAGACATGGCCCCCTTCTGAGCTGTCTCTCCTATTCCCAGATTTCCTGCTGCACGCCTCAGCTGTGCATGGTGGGGACTGTGGCCTCAGCAAGGCTCCTATCCCAGGGCCACTGGCTGAGCTCTGCAACAGGATACATCAGCAGGTATGTGCATGAGAAGTCACAAAATGTGAGAGTCCTTGCATTTCTCCTCTGTCTGAGCCTTGGGGTGCAGCAGTGCAACCAAAGCTGATCTATTATCACCTCAAAACTCACTCTCGAAGGTGCCCCTGACCCAGCTGAGCTCTTTAACTTTTCCTTACGTTACTGTCTCCATAAGCAAGAAAGCATTGGTTTGTCGATTGATTGATTGATTGATTGTAGAGACAAAGCATTTGTTTGTTTATTGATTGATTATCGCCCTCAGTAGAGTGCTGTGGCATCACAGCTCACAGCAACCTCCAACTCCTGGGCTTAGGTGATTCTCTTGCCTCAGCCTCCCAAGTAGCTGGGGCTACACACACCTGCCACAATGCCCGGCTATTTTTTGTTGCAGTTTGGCTGGGGCCAGGTTTGAACCCTCCATCCTCGGTATATGGGGCTGGCGCCCTACCCACTGAGCCACAGGCGCCGCTCATGTCTGGTTATTTTTTACAGACGGGTTCTCACTTTGGCTCAGACTGGTCTTGAACCCGTGAACCCAAGCAATCCACCCACCTCCCAAGTGCAGGGATTACAGGCGTGAGCCACCGAGCCTGGTCACCTGTGTCATCTCATATAACACAATTTCCTTTTTTTGTTTTTAAAGGCTGAATGGTATTCCATTGGGACCCATGTTTTTCTTTTTCTTCTTTTTTTTTTTTTGAGACAGATTCTATGTCACCCTCAATAGAGTTCTGTGCCATCACAGCTCACAGCAACCTCCAACTTCTGGGCTTAGGCGATTCTCCTGCCTCAGTCTCCCAAGTAGCTGGGACTATAGGTGCCGCCACAACGCCAGGCTATTTTTTGTTGCAGTTTGGCCGGGGCCAGGTTTAAACCCGCCATCCTCGGTATGTGGGGCTTGTGCCCTACCCACTGAGCCACAGGCGCCGCTCTGTTTATTTATTTTTTTTTTTGGAAAGCATTTGTTTATAATTTTTTTCTGTAACTGTCTTGTGTTTCAAATTCTCAGGACAGTGAGATTTGTGACTTGCTGTGGCATGATGAATTCCCTTTGGAGCTTGCTTCCCAGGAAAAGTGGAAGCTTCTTGCAGCCCTGAGATGAATGATGACACAGTCCCTATGCCTCGTGTTTGTCCAGAAAAGACGGTACGTCACCGCAGACTGTGCCCAAGGACCACTGAGGCCGTGCACAAGGCTGAAAGGATAACCAATATTAAACCCTAGCTCGTTATAATACTAAAATCTCTGCCCCGGCAGGGCCTTATCCACCCTTTTTTGTCAAGGGATGTACATGCCAACGTGATTCCTTTTATTTATTTATTTATTTTTATTACATCATAGCTGTGTACATTAATGTGATCATGGGGCACCATACACTAGCTTCACAGACCGTTTGACACATTCTCATCACTCTGTTTAACATACCCTTCCTGGCATTTTCTTAGTTATTGTGCGAAGACATTTACATTCCACATTTACTAAGTTTCACATATACCCTTGCAAGATGCACCGCAGGTGTAATCCCACCAATCCTCCTCCCTCTGCCAACGTGATTTCTCTCTGCACTTGTGTGCCCTACCGTCCACTCCAAATATGGGATGATGGTCATTCCACTCATGCGTTATTCATTTTCACCTCCATAAACTCCTGACCCTGTTGGTCAGGGAAGTGAATTTGAGGCTGTTCGTGCCGCCTCCTCTCAGCAGGTACATCTCAGTGAATCTCTTCCTCCTTCTGCTAGGCCTAGTGGGCCCAGGCTAAGACAGAAAGTTGGCAGGCCGAGGCTATCATGGAAAGATACCAGTTAACTCCTGGCAAATTTCCAGACTTCAAGCTTTAAAATGAAATGCAATAAATCTAGTTCACTCCCAAGATAAATGAGAAAGTAGTAATTGATTTCTTGCTTCTAGTTCACTCCAAGTTTCTTGCTTAGCTAACTCCCTGGGAAACAGTCTGGGAGGCACCAACTGTTCCTGGACTGACCTTTAAACAATACCAGGTGGGGAAAGTACTGAAATTAAGATGTATAGGGGGAGACTATTAAAACAGAAATGCGTGGCGTTTAACTAACGAACCACAAAATTCTGCTTCTGTTTTGTTTTGTTTTTTGAGACAGAGATTCACTGTGTTGCCCTCAGTAGAGTGCTGTGGCGTCACAGCTCACAGCAACCTCAAACTCTTTGGCTTAAGTGATTATCTTGCCACAGCCTCCCAAGTAGCTGGCACTACAGGCATCCGCCATAACACCTGGCTATTTTTTGTTGCAGTTGTCATTGTTGTTTAGGTGGCCTGGGCCAGGTTCAAAGCCACCAACTTCAGTGTATGTGGCTGATGCCATAACCCCTGTGCTACAATTGCCTAGCCTAATTCTGCTTCTGAACAAAGTTTGCTTGCTACCCTACTGGGATACACCTGGACAGCCTGCATGACAGGATGCAGACCAAGCCTTAAAAACCTGACCCCTTAAGCACTCGGGGCTGCTCAGGCAGTCACTGGCTGGCTCTTCAATAAAGGGACTCCTCTTTAAATTTAGCTTATGTGGCAGCGTGGTCTTTGTGGAACTCCTGGGTCTTTATGGAACTTCGCCTCTTTCTGTGTGGCAGGAAGCACTCTGAGTTTTTAGCCTCACACATCTTTCTGTTTGACAATGAAAAATCAGCCTGTATCATAGATTGTTTTCTAAGGTGAAAAGGTAATCTTTACATCAGATGATTTATGCTACCCTTCTACATGGTGGGCTGTCCTTCAGGAGTTTTCTCCTTTTGTTTTCCTGTTGGGACTTTGGACCTTTGTCCCACCCTCTATATGTCATCTCAGTGGTTTTCCAAAAATCCCCTAAAGTGACTGATGTCATACTCTTTGGACAGACACAAAAATGGAAGCTTACATAGATGACATCTGTGTGTCTATGACTGCTGAGGAACATCTGCTCAAACCCTTGTTTTTTTCTGCCCTGTTTTTTCTAAGCCTTCCTGCTTGGCCAGAGCAGCATAGCACCCAAATCATTTCTGTTTTGGTTCTAGCCCTGGTTTTGCCTTGCAGGTTATGTTGGGCCAAGTGTTAGCATTAAGCAGTGTTAAGCTTAATGTCTGTCTCCTGGAGGACACTGCTGGCCAGGCCTTAAGAGGGCTGGATGAGTCCACGTGGTGGTGAGCTGATTGTTTATTCACTTCCAAGGCCACTGTGATAGAGACGTTGGGAGACTGGACTCCACGCTACCTACCGGTCCCAGGACCCAAGGCACTCTGTGAAGTGTTGACTAAGTATACATTTAATCCAGAATAAAAATGCTTTGACTGTAGAACCACTTTAAGATAGGAAGAAATTGTGTGCTGGTGAGAATGGGGACCAAAGACCTCTCACTCTTGGCAAAGGAAAACACCCCCCGAAAAAGAGGAAAACCAAAAAGGAAGCTGAGTGAGCTAGAATGAAGAAAAGTCAGCTAGTTTGCATCGAAGCTGGCCATTGCTAGCAAGCTTCCTGGCTTTTCTGAACTTCTAGCCTGTTGGGGATACAGCTTACAAACACCCTGCTGGGTCTGTGAGCACTCTGAGGAGAGTAATGGTCATAGTAGAGATTATGGCAAGTCCTAGGAAAGATAC
>CAUYPK010025219.1:0-20929 GCA_963574355.1 Loris lydekkerianus
TGTGGAAGTTGGAATTTGATCAAAATTTTCTGGGTGGGTTTACTTTTGTGGTGGAGGATTATGCTAGTCTTTATGGAGGATAGGTCTGAGAATATCCTGGACAGCTGGTTTATTTATGGCAAATTTCTTCAACATGTGAATGTCCTTGAAGTATTTAATTTCTCTGTCATAATTGAAACTCAGTTTAGCTGGGTACAGGATCCTGGGTTGAAAGTTATTTTGTTTTAGGAGATTAAAAGTTGATGACCATCCTCTTCTAGCTTGAAAGGTTTCAGCAGAGAGATCTCCAGTTATTCTAATATTCTTGCCCTCATAGGTGATGGTTTTCTTTCATCTGGCTGCTTTCAGAATTTTCTCCTTCATATTAACTTTAGCAAAATTGATTATGATGTATCTGGGGGATGTCTTATTTGGGTTGAATCGTGGTGGAGTTCTGAAACTGTCTGCTATCTGAATTTCAGAATCTCTGGGCAATTCTGGAAAGTTCTCCTTTGTAATCATGGAGAAGAGACTCTGTGCCTTGTGAAGCCACTTTGTCGCTTTCGGGGATCCCTATAAGATGCATATTGGTTTTCTTCAAATTATCCCAGAGCTCTCTGAGAGAGTGGTCTGTTTTTGCCCTCCATTTCTCTTCCTCTTTGAGAGTATAGGAGCATTCAAAAGCTTTGTCTTCAATGTCAGAAATCCTTTCTTCTGCTTGGTCCATTCTGTTACTGAGGGATTCTACTGTGTTTCTGAGATCTTTGAGGGATGCAACTTATTGTCTCAAGGTGTCAAAATCTTTGGTCATTTGCTCTTTGAATTCGTTGAATTCTTGAGGTATCTTTTGGGTTACTGCTTGGAATTCTGATTTGATCTTATTTGCTATCCAGATTCTGAAATCTATTTCTGACATCTCAGCTATTTGTTTGTGCATGGGATCTTGTGCTGTGTCTGCCCCATTGATCCTTGGGGGAGTTGATCTACTCTTACTATTCATATTGCCAGAGGTTTTGGTTGATTTCACCTCATGGTTGTTTTTCACCATTGTCTCTAGCTGTCCTCAGAGTTGGGGAGGTGTCTCTCCAAGGTTAGACCCCAGTGGGATCACTCTATTATTGCTGAATCTTTGTGGGGAGTGACCCTGCATAGTTCCTCTGGGGATGCCCCAGCCAGGGAGTGCTAGTTATGGAAGCAGCTCCGGAGTGTGACATACCCAGATCCACCAACAGGGCACGAGGTAGTGCACACAGTTCTGGGAGTGCCTGGTGCCCAGTGACTTTGGCATAAAGAGCCCAAGGCTCCAGCAGTCTCTGGCCAGGAGAAGGGCTCTGCGCAGAGGCAGGGAGGGCTCCAGAGGGCACGCGGCTACCAGAGTCCCTGGCCAGACAAGTGGGCAATGTGGAGGCAGGGAGGGTACAGGAGGGAGGACGCAGGGTTGCACGGCTCCCGCAGTTCCTGGTTAGGGCATGCGGAGGCCTGGTGAGCGCGGGTTGGGGGTCGGGGGTTATTGTGCAGTTCTTATGGAGGTCTGGGAGGCACCAAGCTCTCACTGCTACCAGCGGGATTAGGTTGATCGAATACACGCAACCACTTGCCAGTTTTCCACTTTTTTGTCCTCCTCTTGGGGTCCAGAAGTCCCTTGCTGACTCTCTGTAACCTCAAAGGGATGATTATAGGCAGATCCCACCAGCCAGAGATGCCTGGAGTCTTATCTCCCCAGACTCACTGTGCCCTGTTGCAGGGAAGCTGTTACTTGGCAGCCATCTTGGATTGTTCTCATAAGCTCATTTTTCAAAAAAATCAACCTGAGCGGGTGCGTACAAGAAAGTCTGAAAAGATAGGAGTAAATGTTTTAGGCCTTATGTTAAGAGCAAGGGATGACAGAAACTTTTAAATAATCATAACACTTTAAGAGAGAGAGAGCACCTGTTCTGAACCTTTGGGAAAGCAAGCAGCACAGACCCTGATACATAATAGGTATTCAATTTGTGTTAGTTTTCTTTCCTGCTGTCCCACCTCTGACTCTCCTAAGACAGGCTGCTGGGGTTTGACAGGTTGGCAAAGGTGGCTTCAGAGGGAAGGGGAGGGGAAGACACAGAGAAGACAAACTTGGCTATCAGTTCTGCCTGCATTTTGCTAAGACCTGGCACTACTTAGCTCCCTCCCCACACTGAGAATCCCAGTGCTCTCCCTCCATCCCTTTCCTCCCTTCTTGGTGTGTGAGGAGGGAAAACCCAGAGCAGCCCAGGGCCCAGGAAGCTGTGCTAAGAGTGCCCTTCCTTCAAGGCCCCCAGCTGGCCCAGTACCCACTGCTCTGTGCTCCCACCCTCTCCCTTGCTCTGTCCAGAGAAGGCTCTAGTTCTCAGAGCTGGGGCGTCATTCAAGGAGGTCCTAGGATGCTCCAAGGCCATCTTTGGCCCAGCTGTCCTAAGTCAAGGCCTTCCTGGGAGGGAGAAAAGAGGCATTGGTCATGGCCTCAGAGTCCACATGGGGGCTGAGCCTCCTCCCTCCTCAGTTCCCCACCTCCCTGGAGTATCTCAGAGGAATTGCCTCACATAAATAGGTGTGGGAATGGGCCGCTCAGACCATAGGGGCCAGGGCTGAGATGCAGCCAGAGACGTCCTTACTGTTTCTTCTCGCCCCAGAACCATGACCTTCCCCAGGAAGACTCACTGAGGAGTAGGGAACAAAATGAGTCTAGGGACCTGGTAGACCTGGGCTCAAGTAATGCCTCTTCTTGCTCAGGCCACATGTTAACACCCTACTCTGAACCTCAGTGACGGGGGCTGGCTCAGCAAAGCCGTTGATTCTGCCTCCAAAATCTTTCCAGTCCATCTACTCTCTGCTGGTCCACACTGGTCCAACCCATCTCTCTCCATCTGGAGCAATGAAGGGCCTTCCTGCTGTCTCCTCTTCTGTGCTCTGTGGGTCATCCTCCACCTGGCAGCCAGACAGAGTATTTTTTTTTTTTTTGAGACAGTCTTACGATGTTGCCCTCGGTAGAGTGCCATAGTGTCACAGCTCATAGCAACCTCCAACTCTTGGGCTTTAGCTATTCTCTTGCCTTAACCTCCCAAGTAGCTGGGACTACAGGAGCCCACCACAATGCCTGGCTATATTTTTGTTGCAGTTATCATTGTTGTTTAGCTGGCCCAGGCCAGGTTTGAACCCACCAGCCTAGGTGTATGTGGCTGGTGCCATAACCATTGTGCTGCAGGTGCCAAGCCAGAGACAGTACTTCTTAAAGAGAAAATCATATCTCCCCATGTCCCTGCCTGAAACCACTGATGTGAAGTAAACATTTCACTTCCCACCATCCAGAGAGAAAACACATGATTTATGGCATTTGCCAATTTCTGTGGTATAAGTATTCACACCATGGCTGATTTTAATTTACCAGCAGTTTAACAAACTGCTCACAAGATGCCTGCAGGTTTAACAGGTGGTTCTCGTGAGCTGGTTCAAGTTGGCTGCAGCACCCCATTGCTCCAAATGAGAAAGGAAGGTTCAAACCCTGGCTGAGAAGGCCCCCACACTCTATCTTGGCTTTTTTTGTTCCCCTCTCCTACCTCGGGGCCTTTGCAACTGTGGGTCCCTCTCCAGAGCACCAGTATCCCCACTATTTGTAATGTCCCCTCCCTCTTGCTGTTCAGAGCTTAGCTCAGAAGCCACCTCTCCAGACTGGCCTTCTCCGACCACCTTGAATTCCCCCAGTCCCAACTTTCCCTTGATTATTACACCCTTGGGAGGATCTATTTTAGTACTCACCACTCTGGATTGTCTCCCACCCCACTGAAATGTGATCTCCATGAAGACGAGGACTGTGACCAAATTTTCCCTATTGGAGACTCAGAGTCTAGAATAGTGCCGGATATGCAGCAGGCACTCAGTTGATATACAGTTACAAGCAGAGCTTTGCACAGCCACAACTGTGAGTTGGAGTCACAACTCCCCCACTAACTATCTGTGTAACCAAATGAGTTGCTTAATCTTCTTGAGCCTTGGTTTCCTCATTTGTAAGCTGGGGATGACAGTAGTACCAAGTGATGGAGCCACGAGGACCTACTGATGACATGTAAGGTGCTCAGTGTCTGTCGTTACTAGGACTTCAGTAAATGAGAATGGCCTCTTCACTTGTTCAGTGACAGGTAGCTCACCCCCTCCCACAGTAGGGTCAGCTACCTCTCAGTCACTCTGACCGCTAGAATATCGGCCCTTTGTTGTGTTGAGTCCAAATATGTCTCCCCAGTGTCCCTTCTCTAGCCCTATTTCCACATGGAAAGTCTCTTGTTTTTACAATCGTTTTCTTAATGTTGGCACATTAAGAGTGCCAACATAAAGTGATAGAGTGACAGAGTCCTGTTTGAGCACAAGAGGAATATAAGGGCAGTCCGCGCATCCTGAGCTGTTTGGCCTTGGATGAATCCCTTAACCTCACTGAGCCTGTTTCTTCCTCTGTCAAGTGGGGTTAACAATACTACATCCTAGAGTTGTTGTGGACATTAAATTAGCTGATATACATAAAGCACTTAGCGGTTCTCAACCTGTGGGTCACAACCCACAGGAACTGTATTAAAGGGGCGTGGCATTAGGAAGGTTGAGGACCACTGACTTAGCATCTGGTACATAATATGTGCTCAAAAGATATCATGCTTATCACTGTTATCCTGCCTGGGGTGACTCCACTCCCAGGGCCAGTCTTTGTGGCCTTTTTCTGGCCCACAGCCATTTCTGGTTAAGGCCAGATCCCCCTGAATGCTCTCCAGCCAAGCTGGGAAAAGGGCCAGTTTTGTCTGGGTCAGCCACCCCTTCTTTCAGCCCTGTCTATCAAAGCTGCCCCCTCATAGTTCACAAGAGGGTGACTCAAAGCTTGCCACAATCTCCCATGGATTTACCTGACCCTGGCAGTCATTTCATCCACTGACCTTGGAGGTAGCAGCCCCCAGCCCTGGGAAATAAGCTGCCTTGGAGTGGGGTGCAGAGCGGTGACTTCTGCCAGCTCCTTGGGTGGCCTGAACCCAGCCCTCTTATCATTTGTTTAAGGGAATACTGATGTTCTTAAAAATGCTGACAGTGTGAGAACACAGTAGAGGAGGCCAAGTGGGAGCTGTGTTGAGAAAGGAGGAACACCAGGACAGTGTGCTCTTCTGAAAGCCGAAAGAGACAGGGAATGAAGAGCAGCCAGGACTCAGATGGTCCACACTTCCCCGAGTCCCTGGGCTGTGAATGTGAGGACTCACCTGTGTTATGTTTCCTTTCATTGCAGAGGTAATTAGGGTTAGGAATCAGTTGACCTCCAGGTGGGGAGATTACTCATGGTTCTAATCTAACCACGCCAGCCCTTTTGAGGCAGAGGATTTTCTCTGGCTGGTAGCAGATGAGGAGGTCTGAGAGATTCCAAGCATGAGAGGGATTCAGTGGTGACAGAGAATGGGGGTTCTCATTGCTGAGATAGCAAGGGTCATGGGCAACTGCTGGCAGCTGAGAACAGTTGCCCGCCAAGTCAGTAAGAGAACAGGAACATGAACTCTGCCAATAACTTGAATAAGTTTGGAAGTAGAATTTTCCCCAGGGCCTCCAGATAAGAGCCAGGCCTTGACTTCAGTCTTATGAGACCCTGAGAAGCACACCCAGTTGTTCCCCATCCCCCTAGGAATGCCAATTTATAGCACATCTGGGCTGGTCCAGGAAAGACCCTAGAAGACCCACTAAGAATTTGGGGCTAGATCTTGAGGGCTCTGGTGACCTAGCTGGGCATAAGGAGCAAAATCAGGGTGAGTTTGAAGGCCATCATTTGACCTCTCAATGCTAAATATTCCAAAGCCAGGACAATAATCATATCTGAAGTGAAGTCTTGAGGAGCTGAGCTTGCTGGGGCCACAATGACTCCTGTGGATACAGGAGTACCACACTCTGAGCAGCATTTGCGCTGGGGAGAGGCATGGAACTGGGCAGCTAGGACTCTGGGTAGGCAGGCTTCCCAGTCCTGGGTATCACTCTGGGTCACCAAGCAGCCTGAAATTCTATGATTCTCATCTTGAGTCCCAAGGCTTCAGTGCCTCTGGCCTAGGCACGGGGTGTCTGGGCCTCAGCCAAGGTCAAGAAGATGGGCTTGTTATTTTTGAAGACAGTCTTTCAGACTCCCCAGACTCTGCAGCAGCTGTCACACCTCTCAGGGACTCTCTGGAGGATGGGGCCTGGCTTTGCTTAGGGTGGGCGCCATTCACCCATGTGTTCATTCTCTTTCTCACTGCCCTCAGCGAGTTACCAATCTCTCCTATGGACCCCAGACATTGCAGTTTACAAACTTTTGGTTTTATGGACATGCAGGCACACAGGTCCCAGTTGCCCACTCAGAAGTGCCTGGTTTAGTGGTCTGCTGTTGCTATCTTGAAACTCTCAGTAATTCCTGAAGAAGCGGACTGCATTTTCATTTGGCACCAAGGCCTTGCAAATTTGCTAGATGGTCTGGACCTCATCTCATTCTCATTACAACCTCAGCAAGAGGGTGTGGGGAATGTACCCACTTTATAGATAGGAATGTGTGGACAGCTCCAACACAGGTACCCTTGAGTCAGACACAGGGCCTGGTTCAATGCTCAGGAAAGAATCCTTCAAAGGAACAAAATTGCCCCCCCCCCCATACCCACAACTGGATTGGGAGTCCTCCTCTCAGCTTTTATAGACCCCTAACTATTTCCTAGAGCAGTGACAGCACAGAACAGACTGGGCTTCTCAGAGGTCTGAGCAGTACCCCTCTCCATGGCTGTATCCCCAGGGCCAGCATAGTGCAAAACCACATATTCAGAGGGCATTCAGAAAGTGTTACTAAAAGGACAGAGAATGGGCGAAGCCTGGGAAGAGCAGATGACTTGGCCAAGGTCTTGAGCCAAAAAGCAGCAGCCTGGGGCTCCAACTCAGGTCAGTGGACTCCAAATCAAGTGCTCACTTGACTGCACAGTGGCCTCAAAGTTCTATGACCCTGCTCCTGGAAGCCATCAGACTGGGGACACCAAGGATGGACACAGCCAGAAGTTGGGAGTTGACCCTTGCCCTATCCCTTCATGGAACCCATTGAGAAAAGGAAGTGAGTGTCCTCTGCACATTTGCAGAATGTAGAGGACACTGAATGTCCCTCCCATTCACGTGCCTTCACCCAGACCACTCGAGGCACATCACCAGCCTCCACCTGCTGGTCTTGCCTGCCTGATCCTCCTTTACCACATGTAGAGGACACAAATACCAGGAAGTTAACAGCACCCAACTGCCAGCTGGGTGTCAATACCCCAGCTCCTGCCTCCTTTGATGGGACAACTCTGAGGCTCTGGTTTCACACTGACTCTAAGACTTTTCAGCTGCCTGCAGTGGTGGCTGGCTTGAGAATATGCCCTTTCACAGCTGACTTCTCTTCCCTGCCTCACTCCCCTATCTACTCTACCATGTTTTATGGGATTTCTTTCCAAATACCAATGATAATTCAAATCCCTGTTTCAGGTTCTGTTTCTAGGGAGCTGAAACTAAGAGAATGCCTGACCCTTTACCATTTCTTTAGGGCCCTCAGGAAGTTCCTTCTCCTGGGGTCTCCTTGCACACTTTCCTGAATGTCATTAGTGACGTCAGCTCTAGAGGCAAAGGGGGTATGGATGAATCTACTGGCTGCCACCAAATCCATTTCCTTTTCTTCCTGGGAACAGAACTGGAAAAGCTTTCTCAGCCTGTCTGAGACAATGTTAGAAGTGGCCAAGGGACAAAACTTCAGCCACATAACGTGAGAGTTGGTAATATCTACCACTTCTGGGCCCACATGATCAATGTTTTCCATGTGCCACCTTCCATGCTCTTTCTTTTTCCAACTCACCAGAGATGAACGCTGCAACCTTGGATGCTGCAACATGTTTTTAAGATGGCAAAGACACCCACAGAAGCAGCCTGGGTCCTTGAATCACCATTGGAGGGAAAGCCATTTTCCAATCAAGAATGATGGCAGTATGTAGACTTTTCAAGAGAGAGAAATAAACTTCTATTGTGTTTGAGATGCAAACACAATAGTGTTGTATGTCTTGGGGGTTATTTGTTATAGCAGCAAATCTTGGCTAATTCAGAAGGCAGAAGGCTGGGCCTTGGTAATGGACAGACTCCTATTCCACTCTGACTGTTACTTACTGTCTGAGTGCCATAAGCATGCCTCTTAAATCTCACTGGAGACTGTCCCCATTTTATGGATGAAGAAACTGAGGCTCAGACTCACTTGGCTAAGAGGTGACAGAAAAGGAATTCAATCTGACTCCAAAACCAATCCTCAACAGGTCTCCAGATCTTTCTATTTCCGGAAATAGATCCCAAAACCCTGTCAGGGCTCTGCCATGACACTGTCAATGGCCAGGACTGCTATGGGAGCTGGGACCTGGGATGCCTATCTCCATGGTCCTGGGGACATCATAGGGAGGGATTCCAGTCAACTGGGGAGATGTCTTAATAATCTCCTCATCCCCTCGTCCTTAGGGTGGACGTCCTTAGGCTAATGGTTCCTGTTCCCAAGAAAGCCTCCTATTGCTCCAACATGAAAAAGCTGACCCTAACTCTTGCCTCTGCATGGCAGGGTGTGGGGGCTTCCAACTGACCTATTTCTGTAGTTAAAGATGGCTGGAAATGCCCTATGACCTGAGAGACACATCACTCAGACACAATCTGAGACTCTAAAAGTAGAATTGTCAGATGTAGAAAGAAAAATACAGGACACCAAGTTAGATTTGAGTTTCAGATAAATGGTAATGAATTATTTCATGTAAGTACATCCTATGCAATATTTATAATATACTTATGCTAAAAGAGTATTTTTTGTTTTTCTGAAATTTGAATTTAACTGGGAATCCTATATGTTATCTGATAATCCTACCTGCAGGACACAGCAGGCCATGCAAAAGGGTTACCTAAGAGAGGCTGATGAAGGGGCAGAGGTGGTGGGTAGCATCAAGGGTACCAAGACAAAGTGAGGGTCCAGAATCCAGCAACAATCAGAAACTGTCACCACCTCAGGGCCAAACTGACAAGGGAGGAATTATAATGCCCAGAGCCTGGTAAGAAGCTGCCCAACCGGAGCTGTAGCCTTGGATGAACCTGTCAGAACCACAACCTAGAGCAGAGAAGGAGCTGGAGATATAGATGTCAACTGTCTCTGGTCCCCCCAATGTCTCCACTTGGCTGGACCAAGCCAGAAGCCAGAATGCAGGGAAGCTTGGTCAATGCCCTGGTCAGCTTGCTGTCAGCTTGCAGCACAGAGAGGCAGAGCACGGGTCTGGCCACAGTGGGGCAGCCAGCATGGTTTGGAGAAGGACACCAGGCTTTCTTACTCCCTCTTGTGTTCTGTCCCCTTGATACTTACAGAGGAATTTTTCTGTCCTGCCAGCAGGGATGGGGTGAGGGGCAGAGGCTTAGACAATATGCACAGGGCTCCCCCGGTCTTCCACGGGTCCCCGCTTAGCAAGAGGCACAAAGTCAAGCCCAAGCACACATGGCCAAATGTCCCTGGGGATCTCTGGCCCCTCCATGTCTGCTCCAATTGGCTCTAAACTCACAGGTTCTCACTCTTCTGCATCCACTGCTTCTCCCAAGATTTTTACCAGTTCTCAGGACTGTCCACCCCCCAGGTCCTCACCCCTACTAACCCCCCTGTCCCTGGTAGGCTGGTGTCTGCAACACCCACCCTTCACGAGTCTGACCATCCAGGAACTGCAGCAGGGCAGGCGGGTCACCTGCCACAATGCCCCTCCCCCTGCTCTCCTTCCTGAGTCCAGAGCCTTCCCTCTCTACTATGTGGAGCTGAAGGCTCCAATGTTGTGGGAGCACATTGGCACAAACTTTTGTCCACGTGTGCTCCACCAAAAAGACAGGCAACCCCTTGGCCCCAGCCCCTTCCTGGGTGCCCAGTACTGGGCTGCAGAAAAGGAAGAAAAGATGTTATTAATTCTGAATTGCTTTAATACCTCCCCATTGCCTCACCCAGGATACAGTCCAGTACCCTACTCTAAAGGCAATCCTGGTCCAGCCCTGCCCACTTCTCCAGCTTGAGTGCTGCAGGCCTCCCCTCGCCTGAAATGTGCACCCACTTGTGCTGCCCCCTGACCCTCACCCATCCATCCTCCCACTCTTCACCCCACTCTTCTTTGACCCCTGCCTTTCTCCCTGGCCCCACCTTCCTCCCTTGGCCATGCTCTTTCTCCCACCTACTCCCTCCTGCACCTCCTCCTGGCCACACCCCTCCTCCCACTCCTTCCTGCCTCCCCCCCACCTTTGGCCCTGCCCCTCCCTAATCCCAGGCCCCTCCCCACTTCTTTGTGGGGCTGCACATTCTGTGGTGGGAGTTGTACATTCCAGCAGCTGGCATTGCTTCTGGCTCTTAGTATGCTGATGGCAATTATTTGTGCCTTGAGGACAAAAATAATGTTTCCATTTACTGAGCACTTGCCTCAAGCAGGTGCAGTCCCGCACCTTGTCAGTGTGTTACCTCATTTAAGCCTCACACCAGTCAGTGAGCAAGGCACTCCAGTCTCGACTTCTGTATTACAGGTCAGCAGGAGGACCGGAGTAACCTGCTCGCCACTCCAAAGAGTGAAGAGGAAACCAGGCTGCTGGGCCCAGTGCCACTAACCCAACAGTGACAGCTTTCAGGACCCCTTATGGGTGGAGGGAGAGGGTATCCAGGTCCCAGAGGGTCCAGCATTATAGCTGGGCAGACAGGTAGAGCAGAGGTGGAGGCTGAGGGAGAATGAAGGCAACGGAAGCCAAATAATTTGGGGCTGAACACAGAGGCTTTGCAGGCTCTACCCAGAAGACAGGGCAAAAAGCAACCAATGACAGCCTGAGATGGGCCATCCCTCGGGGCACACAGCAGCCCTTGCACCGGACAGTATCTGTGGCAGAAACCAGCCCATTGGGCACCAAAGCCTGGAGATTATCCTTGGATGCCAACAGTCCTTTCTTGGGACGTGTGGCACAGCAGACACTTGACACTTGATCCTGTTGGGCCAGGCTGTCACTCTAAATATAAAGCCAGAGGCCCCGAGGGCAGGGCAGAGTCGGGAGGGGCCCCCACACAGGCCCTACATCAACAACAGTCCCCTCACCACCCACACAGCTGGCTCCGGCTGTCACCGATGTCCAGTTTGTGTACCCGGGTCACATGCTCTCCAGGGGCCGGGCCAGGAGCTATGACAGTGCAGTTTGGAGGGGTTGTGGCCTGCTTCAGTGGCACCAGGAAAATTGGGAAGTAGGGGAGAAAGGGAAAGAAGAAAGAGAAAAGGGAATTTTAAAATTCTGGGCCCTGAATATAACTGATTGAACTTGGAAACGTATCTGAGTGAGGGTCTGCCTCACTGGGGGTGTGCACATGTGTGCACATTTGTGAACGAGAGTGCCAGTGCACCCAGAAGTCAGCAGCAAACACACATGGTAACTGAACTCCATTATTTTGAAATTATGTGGGATAGAAGGTTGAATTCCAGGATTTACAGACTCTTCTAAAATAATTATCCCATTTTTTAATTTCTGTTTTTGAAAACATTTAGGCAGGCTTGATTTGAATTCCAACTGATGATAATTAGAATTTTTATTCTCAGAGAACAAAATATGTGGGTGCAGCAACTTAAAGCTGCTGGTGCGGCTTCAGAAGCACCCAGAGTTTGGAGGGGCCTGTGTTCTTAAGAGCTCCACGGTGCAGTGCCTCCATTTCTCAGGGCTCCAAGGAGGCGGAAGGTTTGCAGAGCATCACGCAGAACTTTCCAGAAGTGCCAAGACCAGCACACTGGAGGCAAGACCTGAGTCCTTCCAGTCAGGTGCATCTCATGTCTAGATAGTTGTTGGTTTACATTCCTCACAAGTGTACACATGTGCACACTGAAGCACCTGCATCACTCACACGCACGCACACACATGTGCACCAAGAAGATGAGACGTTATATTTGTAAAAAGTAAGAGACTGCAACAGGAATTAACTGTTTTTATAAGACTAGTTCATTCCTCGCTGTCCTGCCAGTTGGTGGGTGAAGCCCACCTCTGATTTCACTTAAAGAATGTAAACTCTGGGTGCATGGTACGTGTGTCAGTGCATGAGTGCACATGTGCATGAGTGGTGTCCCGATGCCCTAGCTGCCAGCAGGAGGCCTGGTGCCGGCAGAGCTGAAACCCAGCTAGGGCCCTCCATTCTTGCTTAGAGGAAGAACCCCAGGCTTCACTGTGGTCACTGTGGCTGTTCCTTCTGTGTTACTCAAACCACAGCCACATGTCCCTCCAATGGTGACCTTCAGAACTGGTTGGTTTACGAGCGCTGGTCAACGAGCCATCCCATTATATAACAGTCACAGGGCATTGGAAACCCAAACACTCAGCCCTCCTGATGACAGCTATTCCTCAAACCCAAAGCCACCCCTTTGTCAGCTCACTGCAGGCCCCATCCTACTCCTGCAGAGCCACCCCCCACCTCGTGGAACCTGGACATTTGCGCCCATAGCTCTATGTTGGGGGGAGGGTCCTGCCTGGTGCATTGAAGGATGCTTAACAGCATCCCTGGCCTCGGCCCATCTGATGCCAAGAGCATCCCTTACCCCACCCCAAGTCATGGCAACAAAAAATATCTTCAGGAATTGTCACACGTCCCCAGGAGGGAAATTGTCTTCAGTTTAGAACCACTGTCTCCAACCTGCCACAATCCTCCCTGTCACTATCAGGAAATTTAAACTAATAACAACCTCTAACACTTGTCTTTATTCTAAGATATATATATTATAAAGCATAAAAATTATATGATACATAATAAGTTTTAGTGTATATCTATATATTCTATATACACACACATCTTATATGTATGTGTCTATAAAAATATACACACACCTATACAGAATGCTTGTTTTACGTAATTTAATCTTTGCAACCTTCCTGTGACCTATGAGTAATATCATTCCCCCCCCCTGCCCAATTTATAAATCAGGAAACCAAGGCTCAGAGAGGTTGAATAGATTTTCCAAGGTCACCTAGCCACCAAGTGGTGTAAATGGTAGATGACTTCTACTCTAGGCTCTTAGCCACTGTGTTCCACAGGGAGATCTGGGCAGTCACCTTACAAGTGATTCTGTGCTGGGAGCAGCCCCAGCCTGACCTCCTAGGGTTGGGAACAATGAGGCCAAGGACATTATCACCCAAACTGCAGGGGTTTAAAGCCTCCAGCTGCTTGCTGCGGTTTGTGACCCACTGAAAAGCACAGCCTCCCTACCCCAAGCATTTCTGGGACTCTGGGGGTAGCAGGCATCTCAAATACACCCATGAGGAAGTCCAGCCTGCCTTCTGGGCTCAGCCTCCAGCATGGTGAGGTTCCTGCCAATTTGATCAGCAGCTTGGTTTTTAGGGTGTATGACACCATGTGATCATCAGTCACTAAGATCACACTATACACTGGTCCCCCTGCTACATTCATGTGGAGTGTCTGAAAGAATGAGAAGGAATAGGAGAAGGAATAAGAGATTGTGGGAACGCAGACCTCCAAAGCCATCCTCTGCAGATTGCAGGTGGCTGTTTGCAAGCCCCTCAGGCCACTGCTGGGTGATGAAGCCTCACCCTACAGGGCATCCCCCTCCCGCAGTGGGGAGGCCCACGTGCCCCCTCTCCCGCTGGGGTGTGCACTTCATGCCCTCATGTTGCTCTTGGTGGGTGGAGTAGATGGGGGGTATTGTCTTCTCTCCCTGGAGTTCGCCTTGGCCCTGAGAGCTGGGAGGTAAGTGAGGGCTGCTTCTGGATTGCCCCAGAGGAAAGGCACGTTTTGAAGAAAGAAAGAGAGGTGTGTGCCCCCACTCTTTTCCTCTCCTCCTCTCAGGACTTGGGGTCTTGTCTACCCTCCTCTACTCCCCATCTACCCTCTGCCTGCTTCACCTCCTGAGCCCTGCCTGGGAAAGGATCAGGCTCTTGTCTGTCCCTCTTCATCCTAGTTATTTGAAACCAAAACAAACTGATGGCAGCCAGGGCTTGAGGCCAGGATGCCGGGGCCACAGGGTACTTATTTTAGCGGGTGATGTTCCATTGCTGGGTCAGAGTCTGTCCAAGGACTAGGTTCTAACTCCCAGCCCAGCTCCCTGCCCTCCCCCCTCCCCCCTTGGCTGGCTCTTCCTCTCCGCTTTCTCCTCCTCCCCTCCTTCCTGGAGGAAATGCTGCAGTCATAGGAAAATGTGCTGGTCTTGTTTCCATCTTTGGACACTACCAGGTGTGGGGCTTTCTCTGTTACCTCCTGAACACATACGCATACCTCTTTACTCTGAGCTTTCAGATTAAAATAAACAGGGAGGGAAGTCTCGAAGGGAGCAGCCTGGTGTGTGTGCGCCGGAGTATGTGTTTGTGTGTAGCCAAGGGGCAGACCAGGGCTGGAAGACAGAAGCAAAGCCCTTCCCACCTCCATCCCAGGGGAGGTGTGGCATAAGTGTAGGTGCATGTGTTCAATACCTATTTGATGAGCACACCTATGTGCCAGGCACTTCTGTACACACTGGCACTCAGCAATGAACAGAAAGATGAAATATTCTAGATGGAAGAAAGGCAATTAACGAATGACAAATAAATAAATAATAGGCAAAGGGGGGTGACGAGTGCTAGGAGACAAATAGGGCAGAATGAGGGCTGGAGCGTGTGGAGACAGCTTTTGTTTGGTTTCGGGAGAGCAGAACCTGGCTCCCCAGGGCTTCTCCTTGGTCGCCACATCCTTCCTCCCATTTGCCTGCCAGTTGCTTCAGTCTGCATCTATTCTTCTTCATCCCCCATTTGTCCCCACAAACTCCCCCTGCAGAGTTAGTCCCCAGAGCCACCTCTGGGCCTCAGTGCAAAGTTGGGGAGCCTGGAAAAAGTCAAGGATCCCTGAGGCCAGGGTTTCTCAAATGTTTACTGCAATTTTTCATCAGGGACATGCAAGTTAAAACTACGCGGTACGACTGATGCCCATCAGAAGGGATAATTTGTAAAAAATGGAGAATACCACATGGTGAGGTTGTGGAGCAATGTGACTGATGGGAATGCAAACTGGCACGACTTTGGAAAACTGCTGGGCAGTTTCAGGGTCTAAAAGTTGTCCCTGCATTTGTCAGAGAGTGCTCTGCTTTAAGACACCAACATCTGATCCCACAGGTCATGGTTTTCAATGTGTGAGTTGATCATCCTCCAATTTGCTGGTGTGATGTCAGAGAAGTCACAGAACCTCTCTGGGCCTCAACTAGGAAACGAGGGCTTTGAACACCGTGATAGCCAAGGGCCCCTCCAGCTGTCACAACCCCCCTGTAAGACATAGTATCAGACTAAAGGAGCTTATGGTCTGATAAACCCAAGAACTGGACAATAATCTGGGACTATAGTCTTTCAGAAAGAGTTAGGTAAAAAAACAAATTTAGAATGAGCCATTTTTACATGGAAACAAAGACTGGTGGAAAGTCAGGAAGGAGATCTTTGAGAAGAGAGCTCAGGAGACTTGCAGCTGAGACCATAGGGAATGTTTGGTGAATGATCTGGCTATTACCCCATCTCAAACTATCCCAATCCTCAGTGGCATGAAACAACCATTTTTTTCTATCTCATGATTTTATGGGTGAGGAAGTTGGGAAGGGTCCTTATGGGGGGAGGGGTTGTCTCTGCTCCACGTGGCATTAGCCTGAGCAGCTGCAGGTGGAGGATCCACTTCCAAAAGGAGCATCTTCACTCCCCCATCTGGTGCCATGGTGCTCCTCGGTCACTCTTCTCCCTTGGTGTCTCAGCCGCCAGGATCTCTTAATGTGACTTGCTTGGGCTTCCTCACAACATGGTAGCTGCAATGTGTCTCATGACCTAACTTTGGAATCACAAGTTGTCCCTGCATTCTGTTGTCAAGCAAATCACAATAGGGAGAGAAGGAATACACTGACCTCTTGGGTGGAGTTTGGTGTGTGCACATGTGGAGGGAAGGATGGATGGCATGCGTGTTGGAGATGAGCTACCAACTTAAATCCATGACTGTCTGCCTTTCCCCTGGTCTTTAACTCATCCCAGTTTTAGGAAGCCTGCTGCTGCCTGGGAAGGTCTACAAAGCCTGAAACAAAGACAGGGTTGGCCTGTCGACATCACAGAGGGAATTATGGAAATAGAGGTCAGGCTGTGGCTGGGCCCCAGCAGCACCCTTGGTATCTTCATCTGGGCATTGGGCATAGTCCGTCCAACCTGTCCACCTGAAAGCTGCTCTAAGTCTCAGATGAGGGACAGAAAGTAAAAGGGCTAGGCAAAGTTTTGATCTCTACATGGTGCACCCCTGTAAAAATCCTTTTTGCTTGAATTGACAACCTTGGCTTGAATCCCAGCAAAAGGCCCCATAATTGTTGAATCATAAGCAGGAAAGGTTCCGAAAGGACATGGCGATGCTGGATTCCTTGCAGAGCAGAAGTTGCCATCCAGAGGGCACACTGTCTGCTGGTCTACAGGACAGTGTGCATGCAGGGCACTCTTTACCCATCTTCATCATAGCTCATGGCAGCATCAAACTCCTGGGCTCAACTGATCCTCCTGCCTCAGCTTCTTGAGTAGCTGAGACTACAGGTGCATAGCACCAAGTCTGGCTAATTTTTCTTTTTTTTTTTTTTTTGTAGAGACAATGTTACCCAAACTGGTCTTGAGCTTCCAGCCTCAAGGGATCCTCCTGACTCAGCCATCCAAAGTGCTAGGATTACAGATGTGGGCCACCATGCCTAGCTCTTTCGTTTTTTGTTTCTTGGGTTGTTCCCTAGGCTTCTCCACCCCCCACCCCCCCCACCGCCCCAACATTGATTAGCAGGTTCTTTCCCCAAAGGAACCACTATACAGCAACCTTTTACTCTGAGAATTTTTCTCCTACCTTCTGGGGCTCCTCGTTTGCCCCAGCAGGTGGATTCCCTGTCACATGGAGGATAGAGTTGAGATGTCACTGAAAGCAGTGGTCTTTGGGTCAGGAGTAACTGGTTCAGATAAGTAAGTCATCACTGATAAATTGTGGGATTGTGGACATTTACTCAACCTCTCTGAGCCCACATTTCCTCATCTGTGAAATGGGAGTGATGATGTGAAAGACTGTTGTGAGTGCTGCAGGATCATGTTTTCACACATTTACCCAAGTGTGCCAGCCTCTTCTTATGTCCCCCTGAAGGCACTTTCTGCTCCCTGTGACTCTTCATCCACAATCTAGACTTTGATTTTTAAAAGCCAAGTTCAGGCGTAAGATAACAGGAGTTGGAGACCGAGTTTCTCCAGCTCTTTTGAGAACAAGAGGTTTGTTTGGACTGAGAGGACGAGGTAGAGGGTGATCTAAAAAGGGGACGCGGGCCTCCCCTAGCCTATCCTTCCCAGTTCAGACTGGGGGCAGGACTAGTGACAGGACTTCAGGAAAGCAAAAAGATCCCAGAGAATTATCTCCCAGAACCCACTAGGATGTCTCTGCTGAGGAAAGTCTCCAAACAGTAAAGAGAATCAGACAGCTCCTTCTCTGCCCTTCTCCTGCACTCCTACCCTGGCACATGGGTCTGGAAGGGCTGAGCCTAAGTTAATTTGAGGTACCACCAGCCATAGTGGCCGGGAGAGACATCCCAGCTGGGGCAGCACCAGAGTAACTGGGAAACAGCTAAGACCGCTGCTGTCTCTGCCATTTCCAGCACCAGTCAGACCTCCAGAACCTCGACCCAACCTGGGGCACCCTGTGTTCACTGAAATTTATTTCCTAGTGTAATATGTGAGATGAGTATAAAGGCATCCTGGAGTATTCTGGGTTTGAGCTGATGAGAAATCATGCCGTGGCTGTCGTAAATCCAATATCCTTCAAGGGCAACAGGACATTGAAATGGAAATTATTTTCCAGTTAACGACCAAGTGATATTTCTGGGCCCCAGATTCTGGGGCCTGAGATCTGAACACATATGTGGGAGTGTGAGTGCCTGGCAGCATCCTGGTCACATCCCGGATGCCCAATGCATGAGGCTGTTTGCACGCTGGGTTTTCCATTTGACTCGTTTCAGAAGCTGGAGACATTCTTCCCTAGACTCAGAGGGAGGACTCTTTCCCTTCTGCTGTGCGTCTCTGCCCAGGGCTTGCCCGTGTGCTTTTGTGTTTGCTGGCTGGTTGGCCCGTGCTCCTTCCCTCTGTGCACCAGCCCCACCCCACAGCACCCAGTGGCCGGACACCTGGTGCCTCCAAATGTTAGGTTCTGCCACGTGCTGGATGCTCAGCACTGAACCTCGATTTCTCCAAAGGCCTTTCACCCCCAATCCTTCATCGCCTCCCTCCCCCTCTCTCCCCTTGTCCTTTGCCCAGGCCATCTTCTTTCCTCTTGTCTTCCCATCCCTCCCTTTTTGCTTTTCTTTTCACTTCCCACTCTCTTCCTCTCTTGCTCTCACTCTTTCACTCTGCGTTTCTTCATTTTCTTCCCTGTCTCTCTGTCTTCTACTTTCTGAATCTCCCTCTCTCGCTCCCTCCTGGGTAGTTCCAGAAACATACCCATATATGGCTTCCATGTCAAGGATCACGAATGATGACATCACGTGAGGGCCCAAGCTTGGAGATGCGCTCTGGGGTGAGAGTCTGCATTCAATGCACCCGGGGGAATGGAAGGCAGGATGGCAGCTTCCTCGGTGCAATCCTTAAACAGGAAATCTGAGATTCATAACATCTTATAGTTTGGCTCATCGTCACTGGTCATGCGGTGGGCCTGAAATAAACTCCCTGCTTCAAAGGAGAGCGTATCGGAACTGCCTGGCAGAGCAGCCAGCAGCTTGGGGCCAGGGCAGAAGGACAACTCAGGGAGCATGTTCTGAATTAAGACACGCTCAAGAAAAACTGTTTTACTATCCCTGAATGATACCCTTGTTTCAGAGCCTAACAGGTAATGCATGCTTTCCACTTTCTTATACAGACCTAGCAAAAGATTGTTTGGTTGGCTGGGACTTACGGCTGCAGAACTTACTCAAAACCTCTCTGGTCATGCTGCACGGTGGCTTCCCTTCTCTCTCCTGTTCTCTTGAGTTATCCAGCATGCTGGGGGCCTTCATTTTGGATTGGGGGAAACAGAGAAGCAGCAATTTGCACGTACATTCCCACTCCTCTGGAGAACTCTTGCTCAGAATATCACTCTGCTGTGCACTTCTAAAAATGGAAATGTGAAAGGAGTTATCAATGATGCTATTGTTGGGTCGGCAGGCCTCCGGGCAATATCTGCAGCAGACAAATGACTTTCAGAAATGCTTTCAGGCCCAGTGAACAGATATTTTCATGCGTGGGGGAGTCAATTTCGCATAGCGTTTGCTGAGTGACTACACAAGCACAGTGTTCTGCAGAACCAAGGAGTCAAGGGGCCTTGGGCTCTATCTACAAATACTTGGGGTTTAGGAGAGGAAATAGGGAAATGCTCCTTATGTGAGATGTAACAAATGTGTGCATGACGCATTTAAGGAGGTGACAGCCTTCAAAAGGATGGGTGAGGTGTCATCAGGGTGGAGCCAGGGACCTCCCAGTGGAGGGGCAGCTCAGGGCAAGGCAGACCCGGCGGGTGCAGGAGTGACGGTGGGAAGTCCAGCGCAGCTATGGCCAAGGGTCCTGCAGGTGAGAAGTGAGGCAGAGGCTGGGAGGGGAGGCTGAAGGGAGATGAAGCTCCTTTCTGGCCAGGTGTGAGATGGGACATTTTCTGAAAGTGTTTGAGCAGAGGAGGGCCGGGTGGGATTTGACTTCAGGCATCTTCTTGGACAGCCAGGGAATGGACTGGAGTGAAGGGGCAGAGAGGCCGGTGATTCCTAGGGAGAGGAGCACTCGCCTCACTGGAGGAAAAGTTTGCCGTGTGGTGGTGACTGGAGGGAGCTCAGAGGAGCTCAGGCACAGCCAGCTGGGGCCAGCATCTCTGCCGCAGCCTGCCCTCTGCCACCAAAGGCCTAGGCAGAAACACCATGAGGCAGCCAGTGGCAGATGCTTGAGTCACTTCCAAACAGTTGAACAGATGCTTATGCTGGTGGCAGTCCTGTGTCTCACAAAGTGTCCTGGAGAAGCTGGCAACGGCTCCACTGGGTGTCATGCTCGTTTGCATCATCGGTTCTTGCACAAACAGGACAGGCCATGAGTGCCTCGTGGCAGGGTCAGGGGAGCACCCTCTTTCTGCTCCCTTATGTGGGGGCTCACAGTGACCTTACAATGAGTAGTAACACCATCAATACCAGCAAGCATTCACCGAGCGCCTGCTGTGAGCAAGCCCCAGCCCACGCCCGTGGGGAGATTTCTCTTACTAACTCTTGCCAAGGCTGCCATGAGTCAGAGGTGATTGTTACTCCCATTTTTCAGATGTGGAAACTGAGGTTGTGAGGGGCTAAGGATTTTGCCTAAGGCTGGACAGCTAAGAGGTGCTGCCTGTTGGCCTCCAAGGGTGCACATTCAGAGCCATGGCCTCCTGCGGCCTCTCGGGGCTGGGGTATGGTAAACAGGATCGTCGTGCACCTGGGGAATTGTCCCTGGCATAATCAAGGCATCATAAGGTGCCCGTATTTTGTGGACAGGCTAGATCCAAAACAATATTCCCCAAGGTGGCACAAAAATATCTCTGGCCCGCCCAAGGGCCTCCCGTTTCTGAGCTGCAAAGCATCAGGCTGCCTGAAGGAGGTGCTGCCACGGGAGTGGTTTTTATCTGTAGTTCTCTTTCCTAAGCACTATGTTCTGGAATAATCGATGCCCAGGGATATAAATGAACTCATTAAGAGCTTTGTGGTAGGGAGGAATGCTTTGGGGAGGTGGTAGCAAAGAAAAGGCTGATTCCAACTGCAAGAGCAGGCAACCTAAGACAGGGGCTATGTTTTTCCGCCATACAAAAAACAAGAGGGAATTGTTGGGCCCTGCCATGTGCCTGAGGCCTAGTGCAACTTCCCGAGCCTGACTAGAAGCAGATCCATCGAGCTAC
>CAUYPK010025221.1:0-34158 GCA_963574355.1 Loris lydekkerianus
CCCCAGGAGAGGCCCACTACTGGCTGCCAGCTCTCTTCACTGACCTCTACTCCCAGGAGATTACAGCTGAGGAGGCCAGAGAAGCCCTCCCGTGACTGACCCTGTGGAATGGCGCACAATAGCAGGCAGGGACAAGAGGGAAGACCTATTGGTGAATAAACCTGGACAATTTTGTTTACATAAAAAAAAAAAAAAAAATTAGAGAGAGAAAAAAGTTATAATTCTGGCTAAGAAGATTCGATTCTTCTATGTACACCTGAACATGCACTAACTCCTTCCTCAGAAGAAGAGGTAAAGTCCTTGTGTGATTCAGTTTACTCTTCTCCTTAATATCCTGTACCTTAAACACAATGACATAAAAGTCATGATATTTAATTACTATAATATAATCAGTACATTTTGTATCATAAGATAATAAGAAAGGAAATAAAATAGAGATACTACATAAACATATATATAAGTAAACACACACACATAGTATTCATAATAAAATAAGGAGAAAATACTTATAACAATTATAGTCCTGATTTCTGTCATTGTTCATGTGGTCAAAATTCTTATGTACTACCCATTCTGTACTCTCTTTGCCTTCAGTAAGCACCTCAGCTGGTCATGGTTCTTTACCTGGTGGGATGACACACCCCTTTCCTGAAGAGTCTGGGTGATTAGCAGTAATGCTTGGATCAGATTTTTTCAGTTTTACTTTGACCTTGATCGCTTATATTCCAGACATACTCTTCTTTTTCTCCATTGTGGAATAGCAGTCCAATGTCCCCTGGGTAGTGAACATCAATCATCCTAGCCAGCACTGAAACACCCTTCAAGACCTGTTGACTCAGAGGCATAAGGAGCTCAAAGTAGCTGGACAGCAGTTTTAATTTCCAGTTCAATGCAATTATTGCTGTGTCTCCTGGCACAAGTATTTCTCCCTCTGTGACTAAGACCTTAGGCCCACAGAGCATAAGGCTAAAGGAATCAGAAGCAAACATTTCCCTAGGGCCTAGTGGATCACTAATGGTAACAGTGAGTTAAGGCTTGGCACCCGTAGCTCAGGGGTTAGGGCGCCAGCCAATACACTGGGGCTGGTGGGTTTGAACCTGACCTGGGCCTGCTAAACAATGACAACTACAACAAAAAAATAGCCAGGTGTTGTGGCGGGCACCTGTAGTCCCAGCTACTTGGGAGGCTGAGGCAAGAGAATAGCTTAGCCCAAGAGTTTGAGGTTGCTGTGAATCTCAGTGCTGACTGGGATGATTGATGTTCACTACCCGGTGAAGCCACAGCACTCTACCGAGGGCAAAATAGGGAGACTCTGTCTCAAAAAAAAAAAAAAAGTGAGTGAAACAAAGCTCTCTTGCTCTGGCATGTGTTTCAGTAGGTGCCTTAATCCTATCTTACCCATCTCAGGGTGCCTACCCGATCACCTAATTACCTCTCAGAGGCCTCAATCCAACCACTACATTGAGAGGTAAGAGTAATTTGGAGGAGGCAAAAAACATTCAGTCCTTGCTCCTCTCTATTCCTTGATTTCTGGACCCATGAATCCTGGCACCATATATTAGCTGCTCATTCAGAGCATATATAGTCAGAGTCTGCCTTAGGGCAGACAGACATAGTCAGTAGGCCCTACTGTGCAGGAAAGTGGGTAGGAAAGAATACACATCTGTGATGTGCTCAGCGATGAGCTGCTGGCTGATGTGTTTCCAAAAGTGCAGACTTTAGGTTTGAGGTGGCCCTGGGTGTGATCTCAGAGCCCTGCACCTGTGCACACTGTGAATCTTCAACAACTGAGCTCTTCTCTGGGAGAGGCTCAGGGACAACCAGCGAGGGCCCGTGTCCAGTGCCTAGAGACTCCCTTCCTACTTTTCATACTGCCCCCCTACAAAAGCTCAAGATTGCTCCCCCCAAGGGGGCTGCTGGAAGGTGTGGTGGGTGGGAGTTGCTTATAGACTGCCATAGCCCACCTTACCTCTGACTCTGTCCCAGTCGCCACAAACCTGTAGCTCCCTCTGCGAGAGTATATTCATGACACAAACCAGTGTTCCTCAACTTTTTCCCCATTATTTCTCTTAAGAAGCCTTTTAGACATTTTTCTCCTAATCATCTCTTTCCCAAAGAAATTATAATACCACAGAATAATTCATATATCTGTTTATACTATATATAAGTCTGTGCTTTATACATAAAAAGAGTAATTTTTTGGCCTTCCCTTGTCCTAAGGCAATTTTCCCCCATAAGAATGCATGATATTGACCAAAAGGGCTGCTGTGTTTTGGATTTAGGCCACAGTGAGAGAGCACAAAAGCCCCCAGGAACGGGGTGGGAATTTGACCCTGTGAAAGGGCTGCAGGATTTGCTTTCCCAATTAAAGACATAGGCAAGCCCGTCCCAACATGAACACTTTAGAGAGGAGCAAGGACTGAATGTTTTTTGCCTCCTCCAAATTACTCTTACCTCTCAATGTAGTGGTTGGATGGAGGCCTTTGAGAGGTAATCAGGTGATAAGGTAGGCACCCTGAGATGGGTAAGATGGAATTAGGGAGCCTACTGAAACACATGACAGAGCAAGAGAACTTTGTTTCTGTCTCTCTGCTCTCCATTGTATGCAGACACAAGGAGAGGATGGCATCTGTGAACTTGGAAAAGGGCTCCAGAATGCAGCCACACTGCTACTCTGATCTCAGAAATGTTCTGGAATTTAATAGCAGTAGTGGCTGCGTGACTTAGTAAATATACTAAAACCATTGACGTAGTCACTTTAAGATGGTGAATTTTGTGTTATGTGGACTGTATCTCAATAACAATAATTACGTATATCCTATATATTATATTATATATGTATACACTGATGTAAGTAAAAATCAATTTTCATGTCATTATGGTAATGACTGTAGACAGAGAAGATCTTTGTTCTGGTAAGAGACTCAACTTGCATATGTACCTACTGTGGGGGTTACTCCAAAGGAAAAGCATCTCCATCTGATTACCTGGTACTCCTGGAAATTAAAGTATTACTAGATAAGACCCAGCCATGATGATGATGGTGGTGATATGAACAACTAAGTAACACCTAGGCACCAGGCACTACTTGAACATTCTACACATGATCCACACGCAATATTAGCCACCAACCTATGACACCAGTTCTCAAACTTCGGCCTACATCAAAATTGAAAACTGAGGTTCCCAAATCCTGTCCCCTAAGTTTTTGATTCACTGGATCTGGGCCAGAACTTCAGAATTTCCTTTTCTAACAAGTTCCCAAGAAATGTAGATGCCATTGGTTGGAGAACACACTTTGAGCATGTTCCATGGCCTGAGGATGGAATTAAGAATGGTCAGAATCAGGCTCCCTTCTACAGTGAATAAATAGCAAGTATATATCAGGCCAGAAGGCTTAGGAAAGGAAGCTGGGCTTTTGGCACCTTTGCCTCATTTCCCCTGCCCCACCCCCACCTTGCCCAACTCGCTTTGCAAATTCAGAGTCTGAAATGACCAGAGTGGAATGTGTGAAGTGAGACCTTCCAGGGAAACCCCTGAGGCTCCTGGGCCAGTCTCTCCACTTCCACGTGGATGCAGTTAAGCTGACACGGACAAGAGGAAAGGATAGGTGAGCCACGCAGAAGGTATGCCGTGGGACCAGTCTGGGCCTCTCCATCTTCCTACTTCACCAGCTTCCAGAAAGGTGTTTTGCCCTGTGCCTCCTGGGTGTGTTCTTACTTGAGCATTCCTAGCAGACAAAAGCCCTGCACCTTACCACCATTAATTAAATATCAGAGTTTTAAACCTAGCTCCAATGACAATACTTCAATGACTCATGGTTTTGAGAAGCTCAGGTATTAACAAAGTAAGGTCTACTCAGTTACTAATTCTAAAAACAAATATACAAAATATTCTTTTAAAATATTTGAGATCATTGGCTTGGCACCAGTAGCTCAGTGAGTAGGACGCTGGCCACATGCACCCAGGCTGGTTGGTTTGAACCTGGCCCAGGCCAGCTAAACAACAATGACAACTGCAACAAAAAAACAGCCAGGCCTTGTGGTGGGTGCCTGTAGTCCCAGCTACTTGGGAGGCTAAGGCAAGAGAATCTCTTAAACCCAAGAGCTTCAGGTTGCTGTGAGCTGTGATGCCACAGCACTCTACTGAGAGCAACATAGTGAGACTCTGTCTCAAAAAAAAAAAAAAAAAAAATTGGGGATCACAAAAAAAGAAATAGAACCATATAATCAAGCATCCCTCATTCCCCATATGATCCTTTCAAAAACCATAACAGGGAAATCTCAATGTAATCTTTGGAAGTTTTGCTGAGTTACTAACTCCACACTGGTGATTTACATTTTTTTCCTTGTGTCCTGTTCCCTCTCCTCCACTTCTCCCCCCAGGCTGCCTCCCTATCTTGGTTTCTTTGTTCTTTAATCAGACCTGCAGCTGTGTTCCAAGCACAGTTAAATTTTGTCCTCAAAGTCAGAGGATCTACTGAGGAATGCAGCTCTACTTTAGAAAACTGACCTGACATGGGACTAAGGAATCTGATCATTGCTAAGATAGAAAATGGAAATAGCATGTAAAGTTTCCATTTAGAACACACAGTTCTGAGGTGGTGCCTGTGGCTCAGTGGGTACGGTGCCAGCCTCATATACCGAGGGTAGCAGGTTCAAACCTGGTCCCAGCCAAACTGCAACAAAAAACAGCTGGGCGTTGTGGAGGGCACCTGTAGTCTCAGCTACTCGGAGGCTGAGGCAAGAAAATCGCCTAAGCCCAGGAGTTGGAGATTGCTATGAGTTGTGTGACACCATGGCACTCTATGAGGGCCTAAGCCCCCATGTGGGGGGTGAACGGGGGAGGTTGTTAAGCTCAGCAAGAATAGCTTGATCATTTTGCCCAATAATAAAATGGAAGAAAATTGAGGACTTGTCTGAACTTGCATATCTATTGTATGAATATCTTTTTGATTTTCCTTTTGGATTATAGAAGCATTGAAAACTATTTATGCTTTTTCTTTTCTTTTCTTTTTGGGAGACAGAGTCTCACTTGGTCACCCTAGGTAGAATGCCATGGCATCATAGCTCACAGCAACCTCAAACTCTTGGGCTCAAGTGATTCTCTTGCCTCAGCCTCCCAAGCAGCTGGAACTACAGGCACCGGCCAGAATGCGTGACTATTTTTTAGAGATGGGCATCTCACTCTGGCTCAGGCTGGTCTCGAACCTATGAGCTCAGGCAATCCACCTGCTTCGACCTCCCAAGTGCTGTGATTGCAGGAGTGAGCCACCTCACCAGTTATGTATGCTTTTTCTTCTTCCTGTTTATTATGTAGAAGTGTCTAAATAGTTGTAGTCAGTGTCACTTACGCCTGTAATCCTAGGTGGATTGCATGAGCTCAGGAGTTCAGGACCAGCCTGAGGCAAGAAAAAGACTCCATCTCTACTAAAAATAGAGAAAACTAGCTGGGCATCACGGTGGGTGCCTATAGTACCAGCTACTTGGTTTTCTAAGGCAAGAGGATTGCTCAAGCCCTAGAGTTTGAGGTTGCTGTGAACTATGATGACTCCATGGCAGTCTACCCAGAGTGACTGAGGGAGACTCTGTCTCAAAAAAAAAAAAATAATAATACTAAAATTTGATAATCTAAGTTACAGAATATTCCAAAGCTTTCACTTTAAAACCTATCTCCGTTACAAACATATCTGCATTAAAATGGTGGGAAAATGACAAACCCAAAGAAACAATCTGCAGTTACCCATTGACTTAATAGTTATTCTACTCAATTACACTGACTTGCAATAAAGATAACTCATATCTCATCTTTGGTAGGTAAAAACTTTAAAAAACTTTAGGCAAATGACCTTCCCTCGCTAAGCCTTTGTTTTCTCTATAATAAGTGGGTAATAGCAACAAACTCATAGATTTGTGTTAAAAATTAAATGAGATAATGTAAGTATGAGGATAACCACCTGTCTCCATAATTTCTCCTTTGAAAATTAATATACCCGGGCTGAGTGCAATGGCTCCCACCTGTAATCCTAGCACTCTGAGCGGCCAAGGCGAGTTTGTAGTACTAACTACAGTCTTCACAAAAAAGAAAAAGCCCCGTGTTTGTAGTCATAGCTGCTCAGGAGGATAAGGTAGGAGGGTCACTTGAGCCCAGGATTTTGAGGATGCAGTGAGCTATGATGATGTCATTGTACTCAAGACTGGGTAAATATGTTCTGCTCGCTGGACCAGCGAAGGCTTCTTTGAGACAGTTGAAAGGAAATGCTGGCCGGGTGTGGTGGCTCACACCTGTAATCCCAGCACTTTGGGAGGCCGAGGCAGGTAGATTGCCTGAGCTCACAAGTTCAAGACCAGCCTGAGCTACAGCAAGGCCCTCATCTCTAAAAATAGCTGGGCATTATGGGGGGGCACCTATAGTCCCAGCTACTCAGGAAGGTGAGGCAAGAGAATTGCTTGAGCTCAAGAGTTTGAGGTTGTTGTGAGCTATGACTCCATGGCACTCTATCAAGGGTGACAAAGTTAAGACTCTGTCTCAAAAAAAAAAAAAAAAAGGAAGAAAGAAAGAAGAGAAATGCTACCTTATGGTAGATTACAATCAATTATGGTTTGGGGGAGGGAGGGGAAGGACATTGAAAAGAAATTTGCCCCCATTGCAAAAGGCTCCAGGTACAAGAAACCCTCAAGAAAGCAAATGTATCCTTCAGGTCCAGGAGGACTCAGATGATGGAGGAGGTTTGGGGTCTCCCTGCCTCAGTAATAGCTCTAAGCCGAATGTCCCCATAGAAGCCCTGTGCACATATTAATAGTGGGGACCTGATTAGTAGGTATATATGAGGGACCCCAAGGCTCCACACCTCCCCACTGAAGCCCCACATGCAAATTGACAGTGGGGATGCCATTGGTGCCAAGATCTTTAAAAATAAAGGGTGTGGTTCCCTGACATTTGCAATGACACCGCTAAGTGGAGACAGAATTCTCATGGACTTGCTCTTGTAAGGCACCTCTATGAATACACATGTTAGGAGTGGGATGCCTTAGTGGATTTGGGGGAACCTCAATTGGGAGGACCCTATTCTGAATGGACCATTTGTGTGTTTACCCTAATGAATTTGGTGGGACCTCTTTCGGGCTTGTGACAAACTGTGCACTTGAAACAATATAAAGACAGAGAGGTGACCTGCTGCACAAGGAGCCCAACACGAGGAACCCAACCACTGTGGTGACCGGCACTTCTCTCACTATTAGCAGATATCTTTTCAGGCTGGATAGAGGCTTCCACTACATGAATGGGGATAGTGTTCCAAGTTAGGCTCCCACCTGTACCAGGACTTGCTGGCCCAGGACGACACCGGAATTTCGCTCTTCGGTAGGTCCTTGGTCTCAGGGATTCGAAAAATAAACCCATGGACCACAGATCAGTGGTAAGATAGGATTTTTATTAGATAGAAAGGAACAGAAGAAGTAAAAAACACCAGAGCTTCTGGAAGGGGGAAAAACTAACTGGGGAGTCTCTACGTGGGTTTTTTTTTTTTTTTTTTTTTTAATAACAATAACCATGTTTAAGGTAAGGACTAGAAACAAAAACCTCGTAAAGGATGAACGAACATAAATATATTCAGAAAAGAAACCAGAGAATTGCTGCATCAAAATATTAAGCCATAATAATAATGCAAAGAAAGTAACATTGACATTGTCAAATAAGAGTATGTCTATTATAGAATGCTTTGACTCTGAGATTCACTATGGAGTCATCAGTTAACTTCTTCTTATTTTTTTAAAGTCTCAAAAAATAGACAACTAATATTTATAAATAAAAGTAAAAGATAATTTCAAAAAACAGATCATGCCAAATCTTATAGACAATAGAAAAAGAAGAAATACTTCAAAATCATTCTACTTGATGGATATTCTTGATATTAAGATTGGAGAAAATATATTATTATAAAGGAGAAATTACAAACATATTTCACTTATAAATGAGGATGGCATATTCCAGACAACATATTAACAAGTTGAATTAAAAATTAATATTTAAGCAATATACTTTGGTCAAAATTAAATCCAATTTATGTGAGAATTAGTCATGATTTTCTTTTCTTGTCTTTTTTTTTTCTTCTTCTTTTCCTTTCCCTCACTGACTCCCTCCTTCTCTGTCTGGTCTCCTCTTCCCCCATGCCCCACTGTGTCATTATCTAGGGGTATTAGGTCTTGGGAATTACATTTGGCTAGGACTTGGCAAATAGAAACACATTTTCGATGTTAATGAGTATTATTGACAAAGGAATGAATGCAGTCCCCCCAGCTCAGGGCAAAAGGTCAGGGTGTTCCCTTCATGAACTTGCCCAAGCCTAGGAAAACTGGGTTCCCCTGTCCAATTTTGAATGGGAGAACCCTGTATCAAGGATAAGGTGTCTGCTAAGTTCCTGTGCATGTACACCAACACCTAACAGGAACAACCCTGGGTAGACGACAGGGTGATGGGCATCAGTGGTCCAGAAAAAGAGGCCAAGCAGATGGAGGATGGCACGCTGGCAATGGACGCTGTGGGCAGGAAGCTGCAGAGGCAGCTCAGCAGCTCCTTCTCAAGGAATCACCCTGTTTGGCTACTCCATGTGTCCACTGGGGAAACCTTGCTTCCTGCCCTTTGTACTTGGATGTGCTACACGGTGTCCTCTGGTCACCCATGAGCTTCTTTGAGTGACCTCCCCAGTGAGTGATACTGGACTCTCCTTTGTAGCAGAGGTAACCAGCAATTAAGCAAAGCCCTATATCTAGAAGGAAAGTTACATAGAACCCACCTAAAGTGGAATAAGGTATTGCCACTTGCCCTCCTCTGGATAAGGGGAGTGTGGAAAAGGAATTCTCATAACCCTGACATGAGGGCAGCTATTTTGGAAAATAGGGTCAGAAACTAGCAATCCCTTCCTCAGATTCCTGGAGTAGGCCAGAGTTCCTAGAAATACCCTGCCTTAAGGTATAGCCTCAAGGTCAGGACCTGCTCTAGAGAAGAGGGCTGGGCTGTTCTCTGGGCTCACTGCCTCATTCCAGCTATACTAATGAGGCTAATAAAAGCCTTTTGCAACTACGTGGGAGCTGAGCTGACACCTGGTCAGCCTCCATTCTCCTTTTCCCCTCTATTAAAGTCTTTCCTTGTTTCTCGACCCAGCTCCTCTCCTTTCTTGTGGACCCTCACCCTGGTTCTATGGCAGAATCTCTCAGGCAGCCCCTTAGAAGCAGGCTTTAGCAGGCCCCTAACAAACAGTTTATGAGACCCTTCCTAGCAGTGGGGAATATGTAACAGAGAATGGCTTGGAGAAAAAGAAGGGGCAAAAATGTTTTTTGTCTCTTCAAAACCCCCTTAACCTTTTTTTTTGTTTGTTTTTTGAGAACTAAAACCTACATCCCTGCCTCAGGCTGGAGGTCAGGAGGGGCAGGGAAATGTCTTTGTTCTTTGTGCTCAGGAAATAGCTCGAGGGAATCCTCTAGGCAGAGGTCACAAGATCCACAGAGAGGCCTCAAGATCATTTTAGCACAAAATAAGATTATGAGATTAATCAGAACCTTTAAAAGCTCTGTGCTTGTATTCAGAAGAGTTGGCACTTCCTCGTTTGCCAGTAAATTAATAAACCCTTTCCTTTTCCTCAAAAAAAAAAAAAAAAAAGGAAAAAAGCTAGCCAGGCATTGTGGTGGGTGCCTGTAGTCCCAACTACTTGGGAGGCTGAGGCAAGAGAATTGCCTAAGCCCAAGAGTTTGAGGTTGCTGTGAGCTGTGACGTCAAGGCACTCTACCGAGGGTGACATAGTGAGACTCTGTCTCAAGAAAGAAAGAAAGAAAGGAACTGGTAACCCTGAGGCAGGAGTATTGCTTGAACCCAGGAGTTTGCAGTTTCTGTGAGCTAGGCTGAAACCACAGCACTCCAGCCTGAGAAAAAGAGTGAGACTCTGTATCAACAAAACAAAAACAAACAAACAAACAAAAAAACCAAAAAAACAAACAACGCCATGGCATGGCCCCCAAGCCAAAAGCATGGTATTTCATACATGATGCCATAAACTGGCGATTATCCTCCTCTATCCAGCACTTTAATTACTGCAAATTTTTGGACTGCCCCCCCTCATGCTGTTAACTATATCAAAACGATCAATGGTTAGACTGAAAATGGACCCACATGTTTCTCCACTTACTAAAATTGATTCAAGATGAATAAAAGATCAAAATCTAAGGCATCAATCAATAAAAATCCTCTAAGAAAGTGTGGGGAAAACACTTGAAGCTAGTGGCCTAGGGAAAGACTTTATGAAGAACACTCCAAAAGCAATTGCAACAACAATAAAAATAAACAAATGGGACTTAATTAAACTGAATAGCTTCTGTATGGCTAAGGAGACAACAACTAAAGCAAATAGACAACCATCAGAATGAGAACTCAAGCAACAACAACAAAAAGTGAGCCAACAATCTCTTTTATCAATGGGCAGGTAACGTGAGTAGAACCTTCTCTAAAGAAGACAGACAACGGGTAACAAACATATGAAAAAATGCTCATCACCCCTAATTATCAGAGAAATGCAAATCAAAACCACCTTGGGATATCACCTAACTCCAGTGAGAATGGCTCACATCACAAAGACTCAAAGGTGCAGATGTTGGAGTGGTTTTGGAGAGAAGGAAATACTTTTACACTGCTGGTGGACTGCAAACTAATACAACCCTTTTGGAAGGAAGTATAGAGAATCCTCAAAGAACTCAACTAGACCTCCCATTAGATCCTGCAATTCCATTACTGGGCAACTACCCAGAAGAAAAAAAAATATTTTATCATAAGGACATTTGCACTAGACTGTTTATTGCAGCTCAATTTACAATCACCAAAATGTGGAAACAACCACCAATACAGGAATGGATTAACAAGCTGAGGTATATGTATACTATGGAATACTATACAGCCACTAAAATGATGGTGACTTTACATCTTTTGTATTAATTTGGATAGAGTTGAAATACATTCTTCTTAGAACAGCATCAGAAGAATGGAGAAGCAAGAATCCAATGAACTCGATTCTGATATGAGGACAAATGATGCTCGTACTTGAAGAACCAGACCAGTGCCATCTTAGGAGTTAAGTTTCACTCCCCCACACCATTTCACTCAGTAAGTTTAACTTTCCAGGTAAGCCCAGGCAATTCCCCAAAATCATGAGACAACTGCCCACCAATCAGGGACTCCCCCACCTGACCAATCCAGAAGCGCCCCCTTGGTTTCAAGCTGTGCACACCCACCTGCCACGCGGGACCATAAAAACCCCCTGCCCCAGAGCTCGGGGCTCCTGGCTCGGATCCGTTGTAGTGGAGACCCCAGGAGCCCAAGTTCGAACTTGCAATAAATGGCCCTTTTGTTTTAAAATCAGACTCGGCTCCCTGGTGGTCTCTGTGGGGGATTTCAAGATCTGGGCACAACAGTACATGGTGGGGGGAGGGGGTAGGGAAGGGAAGAGAGGGAAGAAGGGAAGGAGTATGGGGCCATGGTGTGTGACACACCTCTTAGGGACAGGACACTAGTAATAGAGGTACTTCACCCAGCAAATGCAAGCAGTATAACCTGGCTTATTGTACCCTCAGTGATTCCCCAACAATAAAAAATAAAAAATACAAATGAAATCATCAGTAACTAAAAACTAAGGTACTTTTAAGGGTTCTAGTAAACCATTTCTGCCTTATCCTGTACTTATGTCACATACAGGTACATATATTTTAAAATAAAAGTTGATACACATACATAGATTTAATCTTAATACAGAACTTTACACTTATGCACAAAAAAGTCATTCTTTTAGTTTTAAACTTTCTAAGGTTTGAAGACACTTTTTTTCCATCTCTTTCTCTCTTTTTTTAGGTAGTTTTCAATTGTCATTTAACTAATCAGGGCTTGTGTTTACTTCTTAAAATAAAATAGAAACAAAGCAAGTAGCTTTATAAATTAAAAGAAACACAATTTTACAATAACTTAATTATTTCATTAAGTTGAATATACATGTGTAACAAAAGTCAATCACAACCCTAGAAGTTCTAAAATTTTTGGTCATATTATATGTAACGTGGGCTATTCTTAATTGGCTGTGAAGATATAAAATACTTCTAACACTTACATTAGATATAAAATACTTCTAACACTTACATTGAGTTATATGAAATGTGTCTCCTTTATTTTTATTTCTCCTTTTATTTTGAGGGATAAAAAGCCCAAGCTGAAATATTATCGCTAAGCAAGTTTGCTAAATCCAGCTATGGGCGATGCAGAGGGTTTTGTCAGACATGCATTCAGCTGATGCCTTTGACCACCAAGTCTCAGATGAGGTAGCAAAGCAAAAGAGTGAAATCTTTCTCCCATCTTCTTAGGATTTATTGAGTTATCATACCTACAAGGTAGCTGCAGCCTTATTATTTTGTTTTATTTTATTTTATTTCATTTCATTTTTTGAGACCAACTCTCATTCTGTCACTCTGGGCAGAGTGCCACAGCATCATCATAGCTCACAGCAACCTCAATCTCTTGGGCCTGAACAATCCCCTTGCCTCAGTGTCCCAAGTAGCTGGTACTATAGGTGCCCATCATGATGCACAGCTAGTGTTTCTATTTTTAGTAAAGACAGGGTCTCACTCTTGCTCAGCCTGGTCTCAAACCCTTGAGCTCAAGCAATCTACTCCCAGAGTGCCAGGATTTCAGATGTGAGCCACCACACCTAACCTATTGCTGCCTTATAGATGGCTTATCTGATTTATCTAAAACAACTTTGAGCCAGACAGCAATACTTACATTTTTTAAAAATGTTGGCTGGGCCCGGTGGCTGGCGCCTGTAATCCTAGCACTCTGGGAGGCAGAGATGGGTGGATTGCTTCAGATGGGAAGTTGAGACCAGCCTGTGCAAGAGTAAGACCTCCTTCTCTACTAAAAAAAAAAAAAAAAAAAAAAATTATATTTATATATATAAACTAGCTGGACATGGTGGTGCACGCCTGACGCCTGTAGTTCCAGGTACTGGGGAGGCTGAGGCAAGAGGATTGCTCGGGCCCAAGAGTTTGAGGTTGCTGTGAGCTACAATAATGCCATGGCACTCTATGCAGGGTGACAGAGTACCCTGGATATAAAACATATATGTATGTTTGCTATTTTCTGGGACCCAAAGAGGCTACTTTTCCCTGTGCCATTCTTCACAAATAACTGAAGTCCACATTAGCTATTAGGTTTGCTGTTCCCAGGGCAATTAAGACACCATGAAGCTTGTGGCCACAAACCCCTCTGAAGGTGACTTTATTCCAGTAGGACCATGATCTGCAGTCAGTGCAGCACCTCGGGTTAGCCCAGTGAGTTGAGGAAGTTCCCGAATGATAACACCAGCATCAGGACACACGTCAGCATGATTCCTTGTTTTGTCATGTTGTATGAAAGCTGCTGCTGGGTGGCACAAGGTCCCCAAACCTCAGTTTACTAGGAACTTGTGGGTCAACAATAAGGAATACTTCTTGCTACCTTTGTAGTATTTTCTGAAATTTACATACAGGAAGAACGTCATAAAATTCATGTGCAAGATAAAAGCCGTATCCTTAGCTGTGTTCCACCAGGGCACTCTACTGAGGGAGATAAAGTGAGACTTGTCTCTACAAAAAAAAAAAGAAAAGCTGTATCCTTTTGGAACATCTCACAGATCTCAGGACCTGGAAATGGGAATCCTAAACTTAGTGACACCTTTCATATGTACTGGGGAGCCAGCATTTTGCTCTAACGAGATCTTTTTCTTCAGTTAGTATCAGCACTTGAATCTCATTTAATTTTTGACTCAACGCCATCAGATGTTTTGAAATGTCACAGTTTTACAGTTTTCCCACGCTGACTGATCATGTGGGCTCAGTTCCAGCAGCTGGAAAGCTGTACTTTTTCCAGTTCATTCACTAATGAACCAGTTCCCTAGTAACTCCCCAAAGATCTGACTTATTTCAGGTGAAGTAATCAAGCCTCCTTTTTCTTCTAGCACGCCATGGTACATAGGTATAAAAACCTAAAAACCCTCTGTGGGCCACGGTGCACAGCAGCCCCAAGCTGGACTTCACTGGGACTCTGACACCCAACTTTGCAGGTGCCCATGCACTGCCCTGGGACTGGGGATTGAGGATGTGACTGAGAAGAGGACACACCCCAGAAGCTCTGTCTCTCTATTTAAAGTCTTGATTCTTTCATTCACATAACACACTCTCTGCCATGAGCAAGTCATTCTTACCTCCTTAGGAAAGCCACCCTGGTTTTCCTATGGAACATCACTCTTCTGCTGCCGATGGCTCACCTGTCCTCCACACCCTGACTTAGGCATGTGGCCCAGGAAGGGCCAAGTAGCACCAGCACCAACAGGGCTCGGAAAACCACTTTCCTCCAAAGAGGATGAAGGGGAGTAGGTCCTAGAAGTGGGAGCACTGACAACGTTCTGTGAGCCCTGGATCCAGCCAGCCTTGCAGCTAATAGACTTGTGTCATAGAGCAGTGGTCCCCAACCTTTTTTGCACCAGAGACAGGTTTCATGAAAGACATTTTTTCCAAAAACATAAGGGATGGGAGGGAGGTGATTTGGGGATGACTCAAGCACTTTATTATTGTGCACTTTATTTCTATTATTATTTCCTTGTAACACATGTATAATGAAGTCATTATAAAACTAGTATAATTCAGACTCTGTGGGAGCCCCGAGCCTTTTTTCCTGCAACTAGATGGTCCTATCTGGGCATGATGGGAAACAGTGACAGATGAAGCTTCACTCTCTTGCTCGCTGCTCACCTCTTGCTGTGTGTCTTGGTTTGTAACAGGTGGCAGATTGGACTGGTACTAGTCCACAGAGCATGGGGGACCCCAGTGACACAGAGCATCCCTTCAATTCTGTCACTGCAGCTTTGGCAATTATTTTCCTATTGAAAGGAAGTGCTGGTGGTGACACGGGGTCCAGGGGATTGTTTCAGAGCTGTATTTCTCTAGCAAAGATAATTTTAATTTGTGTTGCATATGAGTTTGGTGTGGCTTAGTGGGCTGAGATAAATTTGTGTGTGTTAACTAGAGTATCTTCCAGCCTCTTATCAGTGTGACCATCACATGCATGTAAATGGCTGATAAAAATCATTAAGACATAATGTGATTGTTTGCCACTAAAAATCATCTGTAAATCGACAGCAAGCAACAGCATTTTATTTAACTGTGCCATATCCTTCATTTATCCAGTTTTTTTGTTTATTAGTTTTTGAGACTGAGTCTCACTCTGTCACTCAGGTTAGAGAGCAGTGGCACAATCATGGCTCACTTCAGCTTTGAACTCCTGGGCTCAAGCAACCCTCCTTTCTCAGCCTCCCGAGTGACTGGGACTACAGACAGGTGCTGCCATGCCTGGCTAACTTTTTTTATTTTTTGTACAGATGGGGTTTCACTATGTTGTCCAGCCTTGTCTTATACCCCTGGCCTCAAGTGATCCTCCTCTCTTGGGTTCCCAAAGTGCTGAGATTATAGGCATGAGCCTCTCCACCCAGCCTAGGTGATATTGTATTTTATCATATTGTAAGATATTCTCCAAAAAGTTCCAACACAATTTTATGGGTATTTTTACTTGGGTGATTTATTAAAACCTTTTCTAAGTGATAAGCAGGACCTTAAATTCTCATCATCAAATCATCCCTGTGGACTTAGCCCTACAGATTACAAAAATCACAAGAACACTGCCTTCCTTCCTAACAAGCTGTTTGTGGGAGCTGTATTAGGTAATATATAACAAGCAAAATGTTTTATTATTATTTTTTATTTGTTTGTTTTTGAGACAGAGTCTCACTTTGTCACCCTCTGTAGAGTGCTGTGGCATCACCGCTTACAGCAACCTCCAATTCTTGGGCTTAAGTGATTCTCTTGCCTCAGCCTCCCAAGTAGCTGGGACTACAGGCACCCACCACAATGCCTAGTTATTTTTTTTGGTTGTAGTTGTCATTGTTGTTTGGCAGGCCCGGGTTGGATTCAAACCCACCAGCTCCAGTGTATGTGGCTGGCGCCCTAGTCGCTGAGCTACAATGCCAAGCCAGAATGTTATATTATTATATACTGACAAGTAGTTTTATAGTTACAGGCTCCTGTGTGCAAAAATAGACTTTCCTTATTTGTCTATACCAGAAATTAACTCTGTCCCAAGGCTCCATGTCCTCTGATGGTAAGATCAATCTTGACAATTCTAGGAACCTTTGGTCACTTCCTGTTTGGAGCTCAGTGTTGTTTAAGGAAAGACCTTGTTCCAGAGTCTTCTCCTCTCACCCTTCCCTCTTCCTGTGAATGATCCCTTTTGGTCTGTGCGAGCTCTATAGTGATTCCTGCCTCAGGAATCATTCCATGCCTGGGTGTGCTAAGATCATAGAGTTCTAAGGAACTTCAGCTTATTAACACCTTCCCTCCTATCTCTGCTCTGAAATCTGGTGTCCTTCTCCATCCCGCTGACATAGGTCATCTGGCTCTCCCAACCCCCACCACAAAGCCTCTCTCCAGTCTCAGGAGTCCATCGACCTGAGTCTCAGGTCCCCATTTCTCCTGCACTGCAACTGCCCACAAGGTCCAGGGCTCTTTCAGTGGCTTCTTATGCCAGAGATCCCCTAGAGAAGTGGACACAGCTCTCTGCTTCCTTGTCTCCCCACACACAAGGAATCCTATACCTCCCTCATATCCCTCCCCCACCCCAGCCTCTCATGGACCCACACCCCAGCGTGACTTCCCTGCTTTCTAAATCTCTCTCATACTCTGACCTTTCTCCAGTCTTGGGAAAACACTGGCTCTCTTTAATTGTGGCATAAACTTCTTTAATGCTTTGGACTCTTTGTTATTTAAATCTATGCCTTCATAATTAAAAAATAAGCAAACAACAAAACAAAAATAATTTTATGTCTTAATAAGCTGGCCTTCTGAAAGCCAAATTTTCTTTGGCTGTTGGGGATATCATCTCTGCTATAATTTTTCCCAATATTGCACTATAAAAATTTTAAAACATATAACAAATTTGAAAGATTTTTTTTATAATGAATACCCAGACACCTTTTGAAAGGATGGCCATACTAAAATAACAGAAAAAAGAAATATCTAACCTCACAATTTCTCAGTAATGGTTACGATCAATCCTATGAGCTCTCTTGCCAACAGGTAACCTGCAATGTTCTGTTACCACAAGATCGCAAAAGTGCTGAGCGGATCGAAAGGAAATGCAAATTTTCTCCTTTAAAACTTCTTTTGAAGGCTGGGTCCTGTGACTCATGCCAGCACCCTCCTAGCACTCTGGGAGGCTGAAGTGGGCGGATGACTTGAGCTCAGGAGTTTGAGACCAGCCTAAGCAAAAACAAGATCCCATTCCTACTAAAAACAGAAAAATTTGCCAGGTCCCAGCTACGTGGGAGACTGAGACGAGAGGATCACTTTAGCCAGGAGCTTGAGGTTGCTATGAGCTAGGCTGATGCCATGGCACTCTAGCCCGGGCAACAGAGTGAGATTCTGTCTCAACAAAAGAAAACAAATAATAAAATAAAATAAAATAAACTGCTTTTGAGAATGTGCTTTTCCAACCTTGAAGAGTTCCTGAGTATACAGTAGGAAGTATGAACTTTAAGCTTCATTCCTGCCCCAAACCATGTCTTCAAGGAAAAATCACATCCCCTGCCATAAGCCTGTCTCATAAGGGAAAGTCAGCAGCTTCTGTTATCAACCTGCTGCTGAGAAAAAAAGAAAAGCAGAGGACAGTCACACAGTCACTTCTGTTATCAACTGACATCAATCTGTGTTTTTTTCTTCCCTTCTCTTTGTCCCCATAAAAACAGCAAGCCTCCTGGCCTCAGCACAGGCACCGCCCTTCTCTTTTGAGAGGCCACACTATGCCATCTTCTTTCTTTCCTTTTATGCCTCTATTTTTCTTCTCTCACTCACTTTTTCACTGTTCCCTGCCTCCCCCCTCCCCATGTAAGAAGAGAAAATCGACTTCTAATTTTATATATCCTAATTGCTGTATGAGAAATTTTTCTCCACCTGTGCTGTGAGTTCCTCGTAAGTCTCCACCTTAACACTTTGGTGGCTCACACGGGGAAACTGAGTCACTTCTCTACCTCCGTTCAAGGAGCCCACTTTCTGCTTCTGTCTCTAGACTGTTCCCTCCTCTGCTGTGCAGCTCCTGGGATTTCATTCTCCCTACTCTTGTTCAGTGTGTCTCCACGGCTTTGGAAATGGTCATGCACTGAAAAAAGTATCAGCAGCTCCATGGTGAAAACTCTGGCACAGTCTGCCACTCTCAGAAAGGTCCCTGAGAAAGATGCTTCCTACCACCTCTTCCTGCACTTTGCCCAGACCCAGGGATGCCTGGTTTGGGAGAAGCTCCTCTCTGCTTTCTGGTCCAGATCAGAACCTGGGCGTGCCTGCCTTCTAAAGCCAGCACCTTAAATTGCATTTCAGGTCTGACTCAAAGTCAAGGATGCCTGATGTCTGATCAGCACCTTAAATGTCATCTCGGGGGATGCCCCACCCAAACTCTCAGTGTCTGAGTGTGTGGCTGTCCCTAATGTCCCTCTCCTTTTTCTTTCTTCTAGCATCCATCATGGGCAACATTGGGTTGCAACTTTGGGACTCATTAACCCCAATCCAAACATTTACTATAGGTTAATTGACCAGGAGATTTGGCCCAAGAATAAATCTCTACCTTGACCTTTTATTTTTATTTATTTATTTATTTATTTATTTTTGAGACAGTCTCACTATGTCACCCTGGGTAGAGTGCCCTGGTGTCACAGCTCACAGCAACTTGAAACTCTTGGGCTTAAACAAGTCTCTTGCTTCAGCCTCTCAAGTTGCTGGGACTACAAGACACCTGCCACAACACTCGGCTATTTTATGTTTGTAGTTGTTATTGTTGCTTAGCAGGCGTGGGTCAGGTTCAAACCCGCCAGCCTCGGTGCATGTGGCCAAAGCCTAACAACTGTGCTAGGGGACCGAGCCTTTCATGTGACTTTCATTTCTGCTGGCTTGGCTAAAAAATCTGAAGTCCTCTACTTTAAGGCTTTGTTTGAGCTTGCTGGACTTTCTTATCTTCATTTTGTCAGCTACCTGTTACTTCTTAACCCCTACAGTCTCTACCATGGCCTTCTCTTTCCAGATGTGGCTTCTCTTACAGCTCCCTTCATCCCCCTCCTGCCTTGTCTTCATCTCCACCCCTCTCACCCAGCTGCTCTCACTCTGGCTAACTGCTCCCAACTCCCTCCCTGCCAGTGCACCAACTCCCTGCCTGGGAGGCTTCAAGGTCACAGGGCCAAGTTAAAAATCCCAGCCCATTTCCTCTTGTGACTATCTGAAGCCTTTCTCCTCTTTACTAATTTAGACCCTAACACCATGGAAGGACATCCATCTTGGCAATGCACTTCATCTCCCAGTAGCCCTGATATTTATTCTGTGTGAACTCCAAAACTTGAAAGAAGGCATCCAATGCCACAAATGCAACTTTTAAATATGGTCTTCAAGGTCTTTGATAACCAGATGGGGAGAGATGAGTAGAAGAGGGATCAGGACTCACAGAGATCCTGAGGGTGGAAAAGGCTTTTCAAACAGTGGCTACTTCTATAAAAAGATCCTTTCAAAGACAGAGTTACTTCAAGACCCAAGAAAGAAGACACCAAGACCACACCCTTCTCTGGGAACTGAGGCCTGTTTCCTCTACAACCAGCTGGGGCTCTGGAGAAAAACGCCCTCGGAAGTGGCCTCTGCAGGAAAGCTGGGACTGTGCCCTCTCTGCCAAATGGAGAGGCACTGGAATCAGGAATAAACTTACCTTCAGGAACTGGTGATCCCCTCTGATCCTGCATCCTCCATACCCAGGGACTCTTGGGAAGTGCTTCAGTCCGATGGACAGATCCAGATTTGGAATAGGCTCAACTTTGTCACAGCAGGACAGCCAAGCCTTCAAACAGGCCGATTTTCTAATTAACACTGGAGCCACTCTCTCTGCTCTTTCTGAATATTCAGGACCTCTATTTCCTTCTATTTCCATTGTCAGACTGAATGGTAAAATACAACTCCCTGTGTATTCTGTAGCTTCTTTCTTCAAAGGGAGATCAAGCCTTTGCTCACTCCCAGGAGTGCTTCCAATTAAGTCTTAAGACTAGGAAAAGATTTTAAGGTTAAGTTAGACACCTAACTCCTTTAACATCTCTGACTTCCTTTCTCAGACTTCTAGGACAAGCTTAGGGACATTACATACAACTTTTGCCCTTTCCTTGGTGTGCTCTGGTCTTTAAAACAGTAAACTTCCCTTCCACCTGCTTCACCTAATCATATCTACATGTCCATATGTTTGCATGTCTATATGTTGTGGGGAAGAAATCCTCAGAACTCTGACAAAAGCACAGCTGTTTTGGAGACAAGTAGAGAAAGAAAGCAGGCCAGAAACCAAATTGCATGATCACAGCAATGCCTTCCCATACTCCTGTAAATCCTTATGACCCTGACAAGAGTATGGCCATTCCAGGAGGACAGCTAGTGATAGAAAGCAGGTCAGAGACCAAATGGCACGGTCACAGCAATCCTCTCCCCACCCTCCTGAAATGCGTTAGGGCTGGTGTTCCTGGGAAGCATCAGGATCTCCTACCCTGGTCCTGGCGGGCACTAGAGACAAGGCCTCCTACAGGATTCACACCTTTTGTGGGAGGCAGTAATTTTAAAATCAGTCTGGGAAACAGCATTTTTCATTCTATAGGAAAGATGACTTTTCTCACCTGTCATGACTCCCTCCCACATTCCATTTACACTAATAAAAGTCCCTTGAAATTGTGTGAGCTGAGCTGACTTCTTTAAAATTAAGCCAGCTTGGCTCAGCAGCGCCTGTAACTCAGCGGCTAGGGTGCCAGCCATGTACACCAGAGCTGGTGGGTTTGAACAGAGCCCAGGACTGCCAAACAATGACAACTACAACCAAAAAATATCCAGGTGTTGTGGTGGGCACCTATAGTCCTAGCTACTTGGGAGGCTGAGGCAAGAGAATCGCTTAAGCCCAAGAGTTTAAGGTTGCCGTGAGCTGTGATGCCAGAGCACTCTACCAAGGGCAACATAGTGAGACTCTGTCTCAAAAAAAAAAAGAAAAAGAAATAACTCAAATATCTTTCAATTCATATGACCTTGGTAACTTTTGGTAAACAAGTTTTTCTTGTTTATGTTCCTTTGAATTATATTGTTCATTCATGACCCTGGACACATTCTTGCTAATTCAAGTACTCTTTTCATCATGTTTAACTCCCAAGTTATCTAAATGGACTTCCTATAAAGAACAAACAAACAAATAAAATCAATCACACTATGGGCCAGGCATAGTGGCTCATGCCTGTAATCCTAGCATTCTTGGAGGCTGAGGTAGGTGGTGCTTGGGCTCACAAGTTGGAGGCCAGCCTGAGCAAAAGCGAGATCCCCGTCTCTACTAAAAGTAGAAAAACTAGTCAACCGTTTAGTGGTGCAGACCTATAATCCCAGATACTCAGGAGGCTGAGGCAAAAAGGATTGCTCAAGCCTAAGAGTTTGAGGTTGCTATGAGCTATGATGCCATGGCCACTACCTAAGGTGGCAGGGTAAGACTCTACAGCGAAAAAAAAAAAAAAAAAATAGCTGAGTGAGGTGGCTCACATCTGTAATCCTGGCATTTGGGAGGCTGACGTGGGTGGATTGTCTGAGCTCACAAGTTCAAGACCAGCCTCAGACAGAGTGAGATCCCCATCTCTAAAGATAGCTGAGCATTGTGATGGGTGCCTAAAGTCCCAGTCACTGGGGAGGCTGAGGCAATATGATTGCTTCAGCCCAGGAGTTTGAGGTTGCTGTGAGCTATGATGGCACAGCACTCTACCAAAGGCAACAAAGTGAGACTCTGTCTCAAAAAAAAAAAAAAAAAATTAATCACACTATAGAATGGTTTTCTTTCCCTTTTTGGTAACTGGCCTGGCCTGAAACAGGAATTTTATGTTTTATAAAGACAATCCCTGTGTCATTGGCTTTTTGACTAACTAGAAAAACTAAACTTTAAAGGGCAAGGTTTACACCTATATGACTTCCTGTATTGCCTTTGAAGTCTTCTGATGACTATCACTCTTGGTTAAAGGAAGACCATAGTTTTATAGTGACTTGTGATTCTATTTAAACATTTAAATGTTTATTTTTATTTATTTATTTATTTTGAGACAGAATCTTACTGTGTTGCCCTTGGTAGAGTGCCCTGATGTCAAGCTCACAGCGACCTCCAACTCCTGAGCTCAAGTGATTCTCTTGCCTCAGCCTCTCAAGTAGCTGGGACTACAGGTGCCCGCCACAATGCCTGGCTATTTTTAGAGAGGCAGTCTCACTCCTGCTCAGACTGGTCTCGAACATGTGAGCTCAGGGCAATCCACACGCCTCCGCTTCCCATAGTGCTAGGATTGTAGGGTGAGCCAGGCACCCAGCCTCTTCTGATGCTTTTGTTTCTTACCCCCTTTAAACTTGTACATAAGCTTCTGTCTCCTTGTTGTCTTTCTCTTTGATTTCTCCACCCCCAAGAGGGACCACAGCACTTACAGTTAAGAGCCCAAATTTTACCCAAGGCTTTCCCAGGACAAAGTGGGCCGTCTTCAACCTTTAAAAAAGGTCCTTTTAAAATAATTTTCGTCACTCCCACTACAGCTGAGCTTTTGGGAATCCCATCCTGAATTTGCCCCTTCAGAGTCAAACTTCCAGACCTCCAGAATCTGCTTGCACCTACAGCGAATTCCCTAGGACCACGGGTTTCTACCTGCCAGCCCATCAGAGATACCAGGCTGTGAGTCACTTGATAAAAGCCTCAAAACCCTGAACTTTCCTATGCTGTATATACAGCCTCTGATTGCCCTTTTTGTCCTCTTTAGGCTTCTCCTGTCATTATGTGAATGTCGCCACAGCCCAGCTTCCATACCAGTCCACTCAGTCCTTTGCCCCTGCTGGTGTTACCAGATGAAGAGGGTCTGGCCTCCTGTCACCGTCAGCCGATATTCAGAGACAGGATAGGTCCACCAAACTTTGTCAGAAGGCCAGGATTCTGGAGAACAGCGAGAGTAGCCTCTTGGAGTAGCCTCTCCAAGACGGTTGTGTTCTTCCATTTCCAAAACCAGTTTTATACATAAAGGTTCAAAGCAAAGACCATAGTATAACTCTTATTTTAAATAATAATCAGCACAATTCAGGGACCTATTACTATATTTTCAATTCAATAGTTCATTTCTTAAACCAATCCTCCTAAACTACTCAAGATGGGCATCTTTAGTGTGGAAGCTAAATTTACCAAACAATAAGAATGGGAGATGGGAGGTGAAGATCAAGTAGGACCTAAACCGACCAGCCCACCCGTGTCATGTTGACACTGGCTTGACTTACCCCATCTTATTTTCACCACTTGTGCTTTCACTGGGAACCCTAATAATCTCTCCATATCTCCCACTATAAGTGCTCTATAATATCCCTGTTTGTCTATAGTCCATGGGTTTCTACCTGCCAGCCCATTAGAGATAGATGACTACACCGATATGACATCCCAGAGGATGGGGTCATCTTCTTCTCACCAGGTGTGTCCATAGTTTTCTTGGTTAACCCTCTTTTAGGCCCCATAACAGGCTCTGCTTATGGTATTCATTTTAGACCCTACATTCTATCTAACAACCTACATACAAAGCCTAATTCAAACTTTAGCAGTTTCTCTCCAGCAAAACCCATATTCTGCCTTTAATCTTCCTGTAAAGACTCTCAGTTTTTCAACCCCTCCCCCTTAAGGATTCAAATGAATGCACAGGTAAGGACATCCCAATGTCACACACCAGCAGGAAGTTAATACAGAAAAAGAGACCTCAGTCCCAAATCTCCGGTTTCTGAGTTCATTTTTGATCTTAATTTTAATCAGACGAAGGAGGAAAAGGAATGGATGGCTTTTCTAAAATAATAGGAAAAAGAAATATCTAACCCCTCAATTTCTCAGTAAGAGCTAAGATCAATCCCACGAGCTCTTTTGCTAACAGGCACCCCAGGAAGTGTGTGTGGAGGAGTGTTCTGTTTTTAATCTGAAAAGAGCTGAGCAGATGGAAAGGAACATGAATCTTATTTATTTATTTTTCTTTTGAGACAAAGTCTTAGGCTGTCACCTTGGGTAGAGTGTCATGGCATCATAGCTCACAGCAACCCCCAAGTCCTGGGCTCAAGTGATCCTCTCGTCTCAGCTTTTCCAGTTTTAGTAGCGACAGGCTCTCACTTTCTCTCAGGCTGGTCTTGAACTCGTGAGTTCAGATAATCCACCCACCTCAGCCTCCTAGATTGCTAGGATTACAGGTGTAAATCATCGCACTTTGGTAATCTGCTTGTATAACCTTGAAGATTTCCTCCCTGCATGATGCTGGTGAACTTCCATTCCTGCCCCAAACAATATCTCAAGGGCAAAATCACACCCCCAGGGATAAGTCTGCCGCCAGGGAAAAGACAGCTGCTTCTGCTACTAAAGAAAAAAAAAAGAGAGAAGAAGCGGATGTAACAGTTTCACACAGCACTTCTGTCATCAAGTGACAGCAAGCATTATATTTTACCCTTTCTTTGTCCCCATAAATATGGCAAGCCACTTTGGCCTCAGTGCGGGCACCTCTCTTTTTGGATACATTGCCATGCCATGCCATCAGCTCTCTCTCCTTTTCTCCCTCTCTTTCCCTTCTCTCTCTCTCTTTTTATATTTTTTTTTATTTTTGAGGTAGAGTCTCACTATGTCACCCTCAGTAGAGTGCTGTAACGTCACAGCTCACAGCAACCTTCAACTCTTGGGCTTAAGCCATTCTCTTGCCTCAGCATCCCAAGTAGCCGGGACTAATGGCGCCCGCCACAACACTCGACTATTTTTTTTGTTGCATTTGTCATTGTTGATTTTAGCTTACCGGGGCCGGGTTCAAACCTGCCAGGTTCAGTGTACACCTTCAGTGTATGTGTGGCCGGTTGCCCTACCCACTGGGAACCGGCGCCGCCCCTTCCCTCCCTTTCTACCACTCTCTGCCTCTTTCTATCTCTCTCCACTTAAAAAGATAAAATGGAGGGCACGCCTGTGGCTTAAAGGAGAAGGGCACTGGCCCCACATGCTGGAGGTGGTGGGTTCAAACCCAGCCACAGCCAAAAACTACAAAAAAAAAAAGATAAAATAGGCCCAGCATGGTGGCTTGTGCCTGTAATCCTAGCACTTTACAGGCCAAGGCAGGTGGATTTCCTGAGCTTATGGGTTCAAGACCAGTCTGAGCCCTCATCTCTAAAAATAGCTGGACATTGTGGCTGGCAGGAACCTGTAGTCCCAGCTACTTGGGAGACTGAGGAAAGAGAATCACTTGAGCCCAAGAGTTTGAAGTTGCCGTGAGCTATGACGCTACTGGACTCTACTGAGGGCAATAAAGTAAGACTCTGTCTCAAAAAAAAAAAAAATAAAATAAAATAAACCTTTTTACTTATATATGGCTTAATCTCTGTGTGAGAAATTTTTCTCCACCTGTGCCATGAGCTCCTTGTGAATCTCTCCCCAACACAGACCAAGATTCTACTGTTAACATTTTAATATTTATTTTAATTCCTATATATTCATCTTTGTCAGTTTATCCATCTCATTTTTCATACATTTTAAAGTAATTTTCAGACATCAGTGCTTCCTTTTAAATACTTCAGCATAGGTGGCACCTGTGGCTCAGTGGGCAGGGCGCCGGCCCCATATACCAAAGGTGGCTGGTTCAAACCCGGCCCCCACCAAACTACAACAAGCCAGGCATTGTGGCAGGTACCTGTAGTCCCAGCTACTCCAGAGGCTGAAGCAAGAGAATCGCCTAAGCACAGGAGTTGGAGGTTGCTGTGAGCTGTGTGACGCCAGAGCACTCTACCCAGGATGATAAACTGAGACCCTGTCTCTGCAAAAAAAAAATTACAAAAATTTCTATGTCCCTATATTCGATAATCTCGGTAAAATGAGCTAATTCCTTAAACGATATAATCTGCCAAAATTCAAAGAAGAAAAAAAAATATAAATAAATACTTCAGCATGCATATCATTAACCAGGGCTTAATATTTGTATAAAAGTTCTAGTTTTACCATAAAATTTACATAGAATCAAATGCACAGATCTGAAAGGTACATTCTTTGAGTTTTGATGATTACATTGAAAACCTAGTATAAGTACCTGAGGCAAAGGACTCAATCAGTGGAAATTTAGTAAGCCAAAGTTTAAGGATACAGCAAGGAAGAACACAAACCTCTAAACATATCTGTGACTCCTTTTCAAAGGGTGATTTGGTAACTTTAGTAAGAGAACAGGAAATCCAGAACAAAAAATGGAGAAGTGAGGTGGGCATGGAGGCTAAATGGTTACATTCTCGTTAGGCCTAGGATATCTATCTTTTACATAAGATATGCTGAATATTTGAGAAGAAAAAGAGAGGGAAGAAAGAATTAATTAAGTTGATGTCCCTGGGTAGGTGGAAGAGTGATAGATCTTATCTCTGTTCTGCACCTGGAAAGGTAAACCTGTTAATTAATGTGGAATCTTACAAACTTTAGTTTTAGGAGCTAAATTTAGCCAGTAGAGGCAAAGTTACAATTTGCATGTTCTTGGTTATAGAAAGACAACAAGGAATTTCCTTAGGAGTGATCCTTGTAGATGCCTGAGGCCTTTTACCTTCCCAGGAATCTGGCTGAGGCATAATGTTAGTAACAGATTTTCATTTGAAAGTGAATGTTGTCAGTGACTCAGCCTCCGGGTTTGACTTTCCCTTCCTTTTGCATACAGTGTTGGAGGGGGTGCATACTGATATTTTTATTTTTCCTCACAGCATATACCTATAAACTCAAAAATCTATCAAGATAATACAGTATCACCATTATTCCAGAAAGTTCTCTGACAGCCTTCTCCTATCTAATGCATTGTTATGATTTTTTTGTAGTATCTAATAATTTTACTTTGCAATTCTGTAATGAGATTGGAGCATTTTGTAAAAAAAAATTTCTCTTTTTTTTTCTTTTCTTTGTTTTTTAGAGACAGAGTCTCACTATGTTGCCCTTGGTAGAGTGCTTTAGCGTTACAGCTCACAGCAATCTCTAGCTCTTGGGCTCAGGCAATTTTCTTGCCTCAGCCTCCTGAGTAGCTGGGAATACAGGCGCCCACCACAACACCCAGCTATTTTTTGTTGCAGTTTGGCCGGTGCAGGTTCGAACCCACCACCCTCGGTATGTGGGGTCGGCACCCTTCTAAGAACTGAGACACAGGCACCGCCCCCCAAAAGTAGATATTCTTTCAATCTTTTAAAAATTATTTAGAACTGGTTCGGTGCCCATAGCTCAGTAGTTAGGATGCCGGCCACATACATTGACGCTGGTGGATTGCAATCCAACCCGAGCCTGCTAAAAACAACAATGACAACTCCAACAACAACAAAAATAGCTGAGCGTTGTGGCGGGCACCTGTAGTCCCAGCTACTTGCGAGGCTGAGGCAAGAGAATCACTTAAGACCAAGAGTTTGAGGTTGCTGTGAGCTGTGATGCTAAGGCACTCTACCGGCACTCTACCGAGGGTGACATAGTGAGACTGTCTCGATAAATAAATAAATAAAAATTGTTTAAAACTGTGTTAGGTTGACAACAAAATTGAGTGAAAAATAACAGAACGTTGCTGTGTGCCCTCTGTCTCCACACTCCTACAACTTCCCCACTATCCATATCTACCGCAGAGTAGTCCATTTATTGTTGTTGCAGGAAGACGAGGAGAAAGAGCACCCAAACACCGAGTCTAAAAGAGGAAGGGCTTTATATCAGCCAGTGCAGACCTAGAATCCCAAAATGACCGCGCTCCCGGATTGGCTCAGTCTTCTCCTTTTTAATCACCAGTCAAAAAGTTCCGGCCCATGGCTACCTTTCTTATTGGTCAGTTTGAATCAAGCTGCTCTGGCTTTTATAGGGGGCTTTTTCAGCAGCAGAAGCAAGCATTAGTCTCCAGGTCTCAGGAAGCTAAGTTTTTACCAATTCCTAAGAGCTGAGTCATTGGGGGGGGGAGGGGGGAGGGACAGGGACACCTTGTGGGTGTCTCCTTGAGAAGACCTCTGTTTTTTTTAGACCTCACTTTTTCCTCCCGCTATCCTCTCTCATTATGGTATGAGCTTACACTGATACATCATTATTACCCAAAGTCTATGGTTCGCTTTTTTTTTTTTTGCAGTTTCTGGCCAGGGCTGGGTTTGAACACACCACGTCTGGCATATGGGGCCGGTGCCCTACTCCTTTGAGCCACAGGCACCACGCTGTGGTTTGCTTTTGGTGTTGTGTTTTCTGTGGGTTTTGACAAAACATGAGGACCTGTATTCACTGTTATAGTATCATGTAGAATAGTTGCACTGACCTAAATGTGCTCTTCACTCTGCCTATTTACCGCTAACTACCTCCTAATCTCTGGCAACCATGCATCATTTTACTATCTCCATAGTTTTGCCTTTTCCTGAAAGTTACATGGTTAGCATCACACAGTACACAGCCTTTTTAGATTGGAGTCTTTCATTATAATACACGGTGAAGTTTCCTTCATGTCTGGCCATGACTTGAGAGGTCTTTTCTTTTTAGTGCTGAGTGATATTCCGTTATCTGGATGTACCACGTTTATTTATTCACCTACTAAAGGACTTCTTAATCACTTCCACGTTTGGGGGAAAGTTTTTGTGTAGACAGTTTTCAGTTTATTTGAGTAAAACTAAAGAGTGAGATTGCTGTATTCTATGCTAATTTTGAAAGATATTACTGAACTGGGGCAGTGCCTGTGGCTCAAGGAGTAAGGCATCAAATATGGGGGTGGTTGGTTCAATCCCAGCCCGGCAAAAACTGAAAAAAAAAAAAAAGAGAGAGAGATTGCCAAACTGTTTTCCAAGGTATCATATTACATTCCCAACAGGGATGAGTGAGAGTTCCCTTTTCTCCACATCCTTACAGAATTTAGTGTTGCCACTGTTTTGGACTTTGGGCATTATGATAGGTGTATGGTGGTAGTTTCCTATTATTTTCACTGAAATTTCTCTAATGACATACGATGTGCAGTATCTTAGTATGCTTATTTGCCCAGGTGTCCATGGCCTATTTATATTTATTTATTTATTTTTATTTAATTACTTTTTTTGAGACAGAATCTCACTTTCTCTCCCTGAATAGAATGCTGTGGTGTCATAGCTCACAGCAACCTCAAACTCTTAGTCTCAAGAGATCTTCTTGCCTCAATCTCCCAAGTAGCTGTAACTACAGGTGCCTCCCAAGTAGCTAGGACTACAGGTGCCTCCCAAGCGGATGGGACTACAGGCACCTGCCATGATGCCTGGTTATTTTTTAGATAAGGGGTTCTGCTCCGGCTCAGGCTGCTCTTGTACTCCTGAGCTCAAGCAATCTACCTACCTAGGCCTCCCAAAGTGCTGGGATTACAGGAGTGAGCCACCATGCCTGGCCTATTGCCTATTTTTAAGTTGTCTTATGTTTTCTTATGGTTGAATTTTGAGAGCTCTTTCTACGTATGTATATTTCAGATAATGACATTTTATCAGATGTTTCTTTTCAAATATCTTCTCCAAGTCTGTAGCTTGCCTTCTCATTCTCTTGACAGTGCCTTTCATAGAGCAGTTTTAAATTTCAGTGAAGTTCAATTTATCAATTATTTATTTCATGGATTGTACTTTTGGTGTTGTATCTAGAAAGTCATTACCATATTTAAGTCATATGCCCTCCTATGTCATCTTCTAGGACTGTTATAGTTAGGTGGTTTACTTTTGGGCATATGATCCATTTTGAGTTAATTTTTGTGAAGGGTTTAAGGTCTGTGCCTAGATTCATCTTTTGTTAATGAATGGCCCTTTGTTTCAACACCATTTGTTAAAACGACTATCTTTTCTCCATCATATTACCTTTGCTCCTTAGTCAATGACCGGTTCATTATATTTTTGTGGGTCTCCTTCTGAACTCTCTTATTTCACCGGGGATTTGTCTATTTATTCACCAATATCACTCTTGAGTCCTGCAGCTTTATGGTTAAGTCTCAAATTTCTGTAGTGTGTGTCCTCTATTCTAAGTTCTTACCTTTTCATAACAAATTTAGAATCAGTTTTTTAATATTCACAAAACTAATTTCCAGGATTTTGATTGGGATTATATTGAGTCTATAGATAAAGTGGTAAGAATTAAGTCTTTTTATTAATATATATTAACATGAAATATCTCTGTACTTAGCTCTTCATTTCATCAGATTTCTGTACTTTTGTTGTAAAGTTCCATTTGCTCTTTGCTGATATATAGAAAAGCAATTGACTTTTGGATATTAACCCTGTGTCCTACAACTTTGTTATACTTGCTTATGCGTTTGAGCAGGTTTGGGTTGGCTCTTTTGGATTCTCTGCGTAGTCAGCTGTGTTAACCATAACAAACACAGTTTTATTTCTTCTTCCCAATCTGTGTATATTTATTTCTTTTTCAAATCTTAGTGCATCAGCTAGGATTTACAGTACTATCCTGAAAAGGAGTTGTGAAAGGGGACCTCTTCTCTTGCAACTGATCTTAGTGAGAAAGTTTCTGGCTCCTCTCTGGTAAGTATGGTGTTACCTGTCAGTTTATTATAGATGTTCTTTATCTAATTGAGGAAGTTCTCCTTCATTCCTAGTTTGCTGAGAATTAGTATTGCTTTTGGATTCTTAGAATTTTCTACTCTCTTTTTACATTCTCCATCTCTTGTTGCACATTGTCATTTTTTCCCATTAGTCCTTAGTGATCATAGTTATTTTATTTTATTTTGTTTTTATTTTTATTTTTTTAGAGACAGAGTCTCACTTTATTGCCATCACAGCTCACAGCAACCTCCAACTCCTGGGCTTAGGCGATTCTCTTGCCTCAGCCTCCAGAGTAGCTGAGAGTACAGGTGCCTGCCAGAAAGCCCAGCTATTTTTTTGTTGTTGTTGCAGTTTGGCGGGGGCCAGGTTCGAACCCATCTCCCTTGGTATATCGGGCCGGTCCCCTACCCAGCTGTGATTCTTGTTATTCAAGAACCACAGGCGCCACCCGATCATAGTTATTTTAAATTCGTGGTCTGATATTTCTGACATTCATGACATTTCTTAATCTGGATATGATGCTTGTTCTGTCTCTTCTCGTTGTGCCTTTTGCCTTTTAGTATGCCTTGTAATTTTCTGTTGGAAAAGGGAGCATGACATACTGAGTAAAAGGAACTCTGGCAAATAAGCCTTTAGGAGTGTGGTGGTAAGGTTTAGGGGGAGAGAAATCATTCTGCAGTCCTGTGAGTGGATCATAGTCTTTTAATTAACCTGTGGCCTGGGCTATGAAATTTACAAATGTGTCTCAGTTTTTCTCTCCTCAGGTGGGACAGGAAGGTTAGCGTGGTCTGCTGTTGGGGATTACCCTTCTCTATGTGGAAGGCTAAAGCAGGCTAGAGGTGGATTTTTCCCTTTCCCCCAGGTGAGACAGGTTTTGGTGAAACCCAACAAGTTAGCTTTGGTAAAAACGGTTTGTCTTGAGGACAGGCTTTGTTAAGAAGAACAGAAAGCTCTGGCGTGTTTTAGAGCCATAACACCTGAATCATGACAAAATTATCTCATACTTTCACTTTGAGACTCTGAGAGGGGTATTGGAGCTCAATAAATGGTATCCCTTCTCCCATGAATGCCCCCCCACCTCTAGAGTCTTAACTCAGACTTGTCCACACCAAACCTCCAGCAGCTTGTCATTTATAGTTTGGTTTTCCCGCTTGGGTGCTTGTTTCTGCTTGTTCCTGCCCCTGGGTTTCTGCTACTGTAAGCTGTGATGCTTGTTATTCATCTGTCTCTCCAAATATTGGGACTTCCCGACTTTACTAATCTGATGGATCTAAGAAGAGTTGTTCATTTTTCAAGTTTTTCACCTTTTTATTTGATAGTAGATGATTATGACTTTAAAACTCCTCCTGTTTTGTAATGGAAACTGGATGTCTCTGCTATGATTTTCCAGAAGAATTAAGGACCCCAAAGCTAGGATTTGCTCTTTGCTCCTACCTATCACGGGCTTTTCCTGAAAGTTGTGTGATGAGCAGTCTGTTGCTGTTCCTGAATGTGGAGGAAGGGGAAAGGGTTGGGAGAGTCAAGGAGAGGAATTTGGTCAGTAGCCCATGCATGTGTGGCGGGCAGTGGGAAGAATGAGGACACAAATGTTGCAAAATTCTTACCCCAGCCGTCCATCGTGCGTTCTCACCAAAGCAGTGTCATGAGAACATCCTTACTTGGTATATCCCCTCATTGTGTACCTGTCCTTTAGCCCCCAGCAAAGCCTGGTCCATATTTTCTTGTCTGGGAACAAGGCTCAACAGACCTCCATCATCTGCATGGACCACACTGGAATTCAGCTGGCTAGTGGCACGCCCTTGTGTCTGTGTTGTCTGACTGGACAGGCTGAGCAGTGTGGCAGTGAGACTCTCAGGGGTGTAAATCCCTCAAATGGGAGACCCGCCCTTATCAAGTTGCCTGAGGACCCTCCATTTCCACCCCCACTTCTCCTCCTCCTCCTTTACAATTTTTAATTATTTTTCTTGAACTATACCTTTCTGAATTTATTATCAAGAAAATAATGAAAGTTCATTATAAGAAAGTTGAAATAATACAGCACAAAAAGAACCTCATGTCCTGTCCAAGCTATGGCACCTATAAACTCTTTTTTTTTTTTTTTTTTTTCACATTCCTTCCCTCTAAGTGTTTATTTTATTTTTTTTTTTTTAATTAATTTATTTTTATTGTTAAATCATAGCTGTGTACATTAGTGCAATCAAGGGGTACATGTGCGGGATTCATATACAATCTGAAATATTCTCATCAAACTGTTTAACATAGCCTTCATGGCATTTTCTTAGTTACTGTATGTAGGCATTTGTATTCTGCATTTAGCAAATTTCACCTGTACCCATTCTAAGATGTACTGTAGATGTGGCCCCACCCATTACCCTCCCTCCACCCACACCTCCCCCCTTCCTTCCCCTTCCTTGGCACTTTCCCCATGGTCTTGTGCTATAGTTGGGTTATACCTTTCATGTGAAAGCTATAATTTAGCTTCATAGTAGAGCTGAGTACATTGGATACTTTTTCTTCCATTCCTGAGATACTTTGCTAAAAATAATATGTTCCAGCTCCATCCATGTAAACATGAAAGAGGTAAAGTCTCCATCTTTCTTTAAGGCTGCATAATATTCCATGGTATACATGTACGACAATTTGCTAGTCCATTCGTGGGTCGATGGACACTTGAGCTTCTTCCATGACTTAGCAATTAAGAATTGGGCTGCAATAAACATTCTGGTACAGATGTCTTTGTTATATTGTGACTTTTTGGTCTTCTGGGTATAAACCTAGTAAAGGAATTATAGGATTGAATGGCAGGTCTATTTTTGGTCTCTAAGTATTCTTCAAACATCCTTCCAGAAGGAACGTATTAATGTGCAGTCCTACCAGCAGTGTAGAAGTGTGCCCTTTTCTCCACATTCATGCCAACATTTCTGGTTTTGGGACTTTGTTATGTGGGCTACTCTTACTGGGGTTAGGTGATATCTCAAAGTAGTTTTGATTTGCATTTCTCTGATGAGTAAGGATGATGAGCTTTTTTTCATGTGTTTGTAGATTTTGCGTCTGTCTTCTTTAGAGAAGTTTCTCTTTAAGACCCTTGCCCACCCAGAAATGGGGTGTTCTTTTCTTGCTAATAAATTTGAGTTCTCTGTGGATTCTAGTTATTAGACCCTTATCGGAGGTATAACCTGCAAATATTTTCTCCCATTCTGAGGGCTGTCTGCTTGTTTTACTCACTATGTTCTTGGCTGTGCAGAAGCTTTTTAGTTTGATCAGGTCCCAATAGTGTATTTTTGATACTGCTTCAATTACCTGGGGAGTCCTCCTCATAATATATTTACCGAGGCCGATTTCTTCAAGAGTTTTCCCTGCACTTTCTTCAAGTATTTTTATAGTTTCATGTCTTAGGTTTAAATCTTTTATCCAGTGAGAGTCTATCTTAGTTAATGGTGAAAGGTGTGGGTCTAGTTTCAATCTTCTA
>CAUYPK010025224.1:0-23155 GCA_963574355.1 Loris lydekkerianus
TTTGAGGAATCAAAGACTACAAGTGTGCAAGCTAAAATTCATTGCATTTGTAATAAGCATTTTGAGCTAAATAAAGATTTTTGTATTCAAAGATATTATAAAGCAATAAATGTTAATGCTACATTAAAAAAAAAAAAAAAAGAAAAAAGAAATGCAAACAATGTAACCTAATCTTATATACCATTATATTAATCTAACTTTTTTTTAAGTTCTTAAAAATTGATTTCATAGAAGTAGGAAGTTGAACAGTCCCCACCAGAGGGGTGAGTGGAATTGTGTAGACCAAAAGAAAGGTTGGTCCGGAGGGCACAAAGCTACATCTAAATACAAGGAGCAAGCTCAGGGCTCTGTGGCATGGTAGGATGAGCACCGTCAAAAGTCACGCTCAAGACGGGCACACTAGCTCACGTGTGTATTCCTAGCACTGGGGGAGGCTAAGGCAGCAGAATGCTTTAAGCTGGGAGTTTGAAACCAACCTGAGCAATAGTAAGACCCCATCTCTACTAAGATTAGAAATAAAGTTAGCTGGACATGCTTGCCCACACCTATATTCCCAGCCTCTTGGGCAGCTGAGCCCAAGAGTTGGAAGTGGCAATGAGCTACAATGACCTCATTGCACCAGGACAGAGTTAGACCCTGTCTCCTCTTCCCCCTGGCCCCCCACAAAAAAGGAATACAGTATTTGGGTACATTTTAAATTCTCATTTTTCAAAGGAATAAGAAATAACCTAAAATAATTTAGGCACATTCTTAAATATCTAAAAGGGACTTGGTAAGTATTTCCTCTTATTTGTGTGATACTTCCAAATCCCCATTAGATTTCTGATTTTCTGAGGGAAAAAGTCTATAAGAAAGCAAGGCTTGCAGAGAGTGGGAAGTTTCTAACATAGTTAACAAGTAACTTTATGTAAAACAACTTTGACACTAATAAGGTACTTCAAAAGTAGCCAGCAGTGGTTGCCATTATACCAAATGTAGGCTCTGTCCCTGTTTTCAGTTATTTTTGCTGTGGGATATTTTGTGCCATGTGGGCCTGAAGGAAGAAGCAGTCAAGTATGGGTTGGGCTGTTTGGTCCTCTGGGAAAAGAAGAACGAACAGATCACAGCCCAGGGGAACTGGGCTTATTAGGAGACAAACTTGACAGGTGTTTGCTCTCTGAGAGGAGAGTAGCTATAGAAAAACTCTGCTGTGATGGATTTCCAATACATAAAAACTAATTAGGACAAGAAAGAAAGGGAAGATAGAGTATACTGAGAAGGAAAGTCTAAGTGGGGTGAACAACTATTCCCATTTATTGGGGACTAAAGAGTTTCCCAGGGTCTGGGACTTTCAGTTTTAAAACTAGAACAGTCCTGGGTAAACCAGTGTAGCTGGCTGCCCCAAGTTCAAACTCAGCCTTTTTTTCTGTGTTGAAAGATCATATACAGTTCTGCCCTGAACACAGAAGTACCAGCAGAATGCAGGCAAAATGTACCACCACCGTGCTGAAACCATGCACCATTAATGTGTAAAATCATAGAGTCCATCCAAAATCCCCACTTGCTTCCAACTAATGAATAGGGAGAAAAGTAATGTTTAACCAATAGTAATAACGTATTTGAGACAGTACCCATGAATAGGAGAAATTGTTTTTTCGTCTTGACCAAATCGCCCTCAATCTCACTGCCTCCCAAGTAATGGAGAGTGATTCTATTTTCCTTTTTCAAAAAGAAAGCTATGTCCAGTTCAGCAAGGCTACAAAAGCAGCATATCATCACTGAACTAGGAAGATGCCAATCTGTAGCATCCAGAACAAGCCACTTCGGCCGTGATACAGGCCTACAAAGTGACTATCTTGCAACCTGCTTCTCTTTCCACAGAAGGCAGCTCCGATTTGGTTTGCCTTGAGAGCAGCTAGTTGGTAAAACGTCATAAAAGAAACTCCAGCTGCACAGTAGTTTCAGAAAAGTGTGAGCTTTCGCATGATTTTCAGGGTTGAAAGATATGGCAACAGAGCCAACTCATGGCTTTTCTTCAGTTTTTCATAGTTATAAAATAAGAAAAACACCTTTAATCACGCGTGGAATTTGAGTAGTCATTTTCTAGATAATACCATCCTCCAAAGCAGATGCCAGAGGAAATCTTTTGCACTGTGCTATTGTGTGCTCATGAGTTGTGACACGGTAGTGGAAGCTAAAATTTTCCATATGTGATATGGTTTTGGTGACATCAGTACTGTTCTTTGTATATGTTTGGCTGAACTTTAGATGCATCATTCCAAATTTAAGTAAAGGTCAGGAGAAACTGTTATTTGTATAAATTATCAAGATTTGTATGCTTTCCTTTTGTAGAAATAATTTTTTTATGTGCCAATTTAAATTTTGTTTTCAGCAATAAAGCATTGATCAAAAAAATAGAACAGGTTTCCATTAAATCTTTGAATAAATATTAATGGAAGACGATTAAGACAAAATATTAGGATCATAGACCCTAAAGTTGGTTTCACATTATAAAGTAAGCAAAGGATCTCTTAACAATGTCCCTTCTAAAAGAACAAGCCTCCAATCTGTGCCATGTCTTCTGACAACTGAGACTGAAGCATTTTGTCAGATATCCACCAAAAATTAACAAAGTTATAAGTATTTTTGCTGTTAATATTAATGGGAATATTTGGAATTCTTACTTTTACATGTTTTCCATTAATTTTATAATATTTGATGATTCCAAAAGTTGGAAAATCAGAGAAACCTTCAAATACATTGTACTGTCCTAATAATTCTGGAGTTGAAAGAAAAGAATACACCTGAAAGGCTAAAGATGCAATACAGAAACTTGTTATAAAAGAAACATATTCCAATCTTAAAAATGCATTCATTAAGTGATCAGCAACCTCCATTCAGTCCCAGACACTGCATATGAATTAGGAACATACAGCTGTACAGTAATTCTTTTTTCCCAAAAAAATATTAAGGGGCACTCATGTTTTGGATACAAAATTTGTTTTTGTACAGATTGAGTTAAAGTTGTAACTGTGCCCTTCACCCAGATAGCGTGCATTGTACTCATTAGGTGTGAATTTACCCATGTCCTCCCCTCACCTCTCTGCTTGATTTATGTGGTATTGTACTTCCACACAAGCATATGAGTTGATTAGTTAGTTCCAATTTAATACAAGTGAATACATGTGGTTCGTTCTCCATTCTTCATATGTCACTTAGAAGAATGGTCCCCAGTTCTATCCAGATTGTCACAAAAGATACTAGCTCACCGTTTTTTATGAGTGAGGAGGACTGGTATACATATACCACTTTTCATTAATTCATTCAGATACTGGTCATCACTTGGTCTGTTAAACTAACTTTGCAAATGTTAACTGTGCTGCTATAAGCATTAGATAGAGCACAAGTGTCCTTTTCATAAAATGACTTTTTTTTCCCTTTGGGTATATACCTGGTGGTGGGATTACTCTCCTACTATAGATGGTACTAGTCTGCAGTCCCATCAACAGTGTATGAGTTCCTTTCTTTCCACATCCATGCCAGCATCTGATGTTTTGGGATTTTTATAATAACAACCATTCTCACTGGAGTTAGATGATATTTCGTTGTTGTTTTGGTTTGCATTTCCCTGATGATCAGAAACACTTGAGTATTTTCTCATGAGTTTTTTGGCCATTAGTCGAGCTTCATTTGATAAGTTTCTGCTTGTGTCTTTTGCTCACTTTTTAATAGAGTTCTTTGATTTTTTTTTTTTTTTTTCCTTGCTGATTTTCTTGAGGTCTTTATAAATTCTGGTCATCATTCCTTTATCAAATGTATAGCATGCATACATGCTGTGATTGTACATTTGCTCTATTGATTATAGCCTTGGCTATGCAGAAGCTTTTTAATTCAGTCTGGTCCTATTTATTTATTGCTATGATTGCTTTTGAGGTTTTCTTCATGAATTCTTGGTCTAAGTTGTGAGAGTTTTTCTAACAGCTTCTAGAACTCTTATAGTTTCAGCTTTGGGTTTAAGTCCATTGCAATTTGTATGAGTGGTGAGAGGTAAAGACCTTGTTCAGTCTTCTCCCCATGGGTATCCAATTTTCCCAGCTTTTGTTGAATAAGGATTCTTTTCCCAAGTGTGTTTTTGTCTGCTTTGTCAAAGATCACATGGCAGTCTGAGGGTGGTTTCATTTTAGAGTTCTCTGCTCTGATCCATAGGACTGTGTCTCAGTTTTTATGCTAGCTGCTGTTGTGGTCACCTTAACTTTGTAATTTAGCTTAAAGTCTAGTAAAGGGGTGCCTAGTAACAGGAACAGCTTCTTGGTTCCATACCAAGTAACCATTCTTTTTGTAGGCACTAGCAGTCAACAAGGCAGAAAAGAGGGCAGATATACTGAGAAACAATACAAAGTGAAAAATTCAGTGACGCAGTTATACAGAGGTGGAGCTGTGCTATGGTCTGAATGTTGCATCTTGTCGAAATTCATGTTGAAACACCAATCTAGAGGTATTAAGAAGTGGGACCATGGGGAGGGGGTGTGCATACAAGTGCCCTTATGAAGGAGGCTTAAAGGAGCCTGTCCACCCCTCTGCCCTGTGAGGATACATAAAAGACACATTTTTGAGGAATGGGCCCCTTCATCAGACTACAAATTCACTAATGCCTTGATCTTAGATTTCCCAGCCTGTAGAAGTATAAGAAATAAATTTCTGCTGTGTGTAAGCACTGGGTTTATGTTTTTTTTGTTATAGCATCCTGAATAGACAGAAACAAACTGAGAGTTAGGAAAGCGTTGTAATGTTGTCCAGAATTGTGAATGGGCATCAGGTAAAGATATTCTGGGCAGGGGGAAGGTGAAAATAGAATAGTGTGTAAGTTACAAACTGCATAATGTTAATGGGGCAGCAAGGGATAAAGATGAAGAGCATGTAGGAGCCAAAGCTGGAACCTCTCTTATGTCATACTAGGAATCTTGGCCTTTATCCTAAAAGCAATAGAGATAAGTGAAATGTTTTTTTAAAGAAAGGGATGTCAAGAATATATGTGCATTTCAGTTAAAGAATGGATTACTTTATCCTAAATGTAGAAGGGATAGATGCTTCCTCATCACTATTCCAGTAGAAATTTATATGTATATAACTTGAATTCACCTTATAATTGTTTGTCTTTCTTTTCTTAGGTTGGGGGTTCCCAAAACTGCATATAGACCAGAATGACCTAGAGAAGTTATTAAAACAGAAATTTCCGGGTGAGCTTGAGAATTTGCTTCTCGAGTAAGTATGTTAACCTTGCCAATCATATTATGAAAATCACTGCTTTAAACTTTGATTTTTGTCTTATTTTTTATCATCTTGTCCAATTTCTGGTATCTCCCAGGTACTCAATACCTATTAGCAAAAAAAAAAAAAAAAAAAAAAAATGACAGCATGAAAAAAAACTTCAAGTACAAGGGAAATAAATATACATATATACATTCACCCAAATGATGTTTCCTCTTCTTAAGCAAACATTACCCAGGATGAGAAAAGGTGCTTATATTAGTGTAAATTGTGAGAAAAACAAAGAGGGACAGAAATAGTGGTGGGGATGAGAGCTCCGTGGGGAATCTGAGACTGCTATTTGCTTTCTGTGAATAGAATAGCTTTGAGCAAACCATTTTACTCTCTACAGTGTGTTATCTATGCCTTACTTGGATGATTAAGTGGCCATTAGCAATATTTTATTGAATAGGCCCTTTGAAAAATGTCTCAGAAAGAGACATTTATTTGTATAAAGCCTATTGAATTTAACTTTACTATAATGAATACTACCAATGGAATAAAATGTACTACAGCAAGCGTTCCCTTGCATATGCCTATAAATTCTCTCCTACATGATAAATTATCTTACAAAGAAACCTGACATTCATTGTGCATTGACTATGGAGTGCTTTGTATATGGATGTTTGGGTTACAGACAATACTCTACACACATCAATTCTGTTCTGATTCGAAAGGTGAAGGACCCGTGCTTAGAATTTCTTGCAGGATGGGTCGTGTTTCTCTAAAGGTGGCTTTCTTTTCTCTATATTCAGAGCTTAAATTTTCACGGAGGCAGCAGTGCTTCTTTGCTGCTGTATGTAGTTAGAATCTGTGACCAGATATAGATTATCCTTTCTTTGGTTAAGGATAAAATCAGATCACTCACTCGTATATTACAACTAACTAGAATTGATGCAGAGATACAATGCCATCTCTAAATTAAAAAAAAAAATGTACCAAAAATTCAAATATGCCATTTGTTAGGCTGTTTGTCCATAACATTAGAATTCAGAAACAAAACAAAACACATTTCCTGAAATTTGGTCTGGCTCAAGATGTACTCATCCAGATAGGGGAAAATCCAACTCAATCTGTTTCCGAAAGGCACCTCTGTTCTCACAAGAACACGGATGGGGGGTTATAAAATCTGAGAGAAGAGTCTTTATACTGAAGGTAATGTTTTTAACCCCCTTGACAGTTTAGGTTGAAAATTAATCTCCAGGCAACAATATTAAGAGGTAAGACCACAAAGAGGTGATTAGCCCTCCCACTTGTGAATGATAATAAAGCCTTTACAAAAGTGGCTTCACACTGTGTTTGTCCCTTCTACCTTTCACCTTCTGCCATGTGAGAACACAGCTTCAGAGACGTGCTTGTCATCAGGCACCAAACCTGATAGCACCTTGATCAGTTATTAAACTAAATTTGATAATATATTTTAATAATCCTATCAGATTAAGTAATCTGACCTATTATTGAAGCCTAGCTTACTCAGTCCTACCTTCACCTTTTCACTGTCTCTTAGCACTGAATCCACTAGTCACTAGTTTTGGTGAATCAAACCATTTATTTTAAATTTTTACCACTATTGTAGCTTTTCCTTTATATCCCCATTTGCCTTCTCTATTTCCATTTATCTTCAAGACTCAACAGTTGTTTTTGTCACCAAAGGCCCATTCTCTCTTCTTGTGGCATTAGGACACTAATTTTGGTTAGTCTGTTGGCCCACGTGTTAACTCCACCACCTGTACGCTTCAGGGCTGGAGCACCTGCTCTGTGCTCATTCAATCTGAGCATTCTATTCCCTTAGCCATGATGACAGATTCATGGATGGGTATACTCAAGCCAGAAAAATGAGTCAATTATATTCAATTCCGGAACATTTGTCCTCTAATAAGGTTAAATTGTTTTTCTCAATGAGTCACTTGTAGAATAAAGTAAACACAAATGTAAACGTGAACTTGCTAGGGTCCTTTCTACAAAGGATATGAGAAAGCAGGAGTAGCATACAGGAGATACAGTAAATATTAAATTGCTTAGAAATTTAAGAAGCATCCAGTAGCAGTACTAAAACTCTCAACAGGCCTATTCCACAAAAACTGACTCTCAGAAATAATTCCCTGGTAGCAAGGTTGCCATTACTTCTGATCTATTCGGAGAAGATCAAATCAGCCATTCTACCCCACCTTTCTCTACCTGACACTGTAACAGTGACAGAAATACTATTTTTGTCTGATCCCTATATCCAGCTGGGTGCAAAAGATTAATGTTCAAATAATTCCAAAGCAAACAAAAAATTTCCATAGGAACTCTGTTATAAAGGAGATCTCGTAAACACTTGTCTTTGAGGGCAATAAATCTTACCAAATATCTTAGCCAACCTACACAAAAGCCATATTTGTTTTATTTTTATATACTATTCTTGCAATGGCTAGTACTTGCAATGAAAACTGGATTCCTACCAAATGTTGTAGGAAAGGGGATTGTACAGAGCACATTCTGGTAATGAGAAAGAACTTGGGAGGGGGGTGGCAATAACGTCAGAGACTGGACAAAGGACTGGAATGCATGCTGTATGAGAAAGGTATCCCTATCCCTTCATAAGACTTCCTACTGAACTAGAAACCAATGAAAAGAGAAATGAGTACATATAGTTTAAGTATTCAAGTAATTGATAGTCACCCTCAAATACAGAAATGCCAAAACTGTCCAAAGTCAATGTTAAATGCTGTTTTTCTTGAAACTAGCTGTGAACATGATTTAGAAAATTGGGTAAATTATAGTTTGTACCCATCATTTATCTGCACTACTATTTATATACCATCCCAAGACTAAATTACATTCCCGTTCACATCAGCTGATTGATGTCTAGACTCTCAAAAAATTGCTGTCTTTAAAACACCAAGGTTTAGCTTTTGTCTCTAAAAGAGCTGAGTTATAACCCTCTATCATGTATTCCTGAAATTCTCTGTGATTTATTCGACTTACTTTATCTCAGTTACTGAATATTCTTTTCCTATTGGGTATATAAATGGAGACACGACTTTTCTTTTACAGGAATAACTATAAATATTATTCTCTACATTCAATAGCTTCAATCTCAAAATAATTATATTAAATATATCCAAGTTACAGAGAATTAGCATAGAATTAAGGAAATAAGAAGCTTTAAAAGGAAAAATAGACTTAATTTTTTAATTTAATTTTTAATCAAAATCATAACTATACATTTATGGAGTACAATGTGATGATTGGATATACACTATGAAATGCTTAAATCAAACTCAAAAAAATGTACTTTGCTTTTTTTGAGACAGATTCTTACTCTGTTACCTTGGCTACACTGCCATGGCTTTATAGCTCACAGAAACTTCAAATTCTTGGGCTCAAGCAATCCTCCTGCATCAGCCTCCTGAGCAGTAGGTCCCAACTACAACAACCAGGTAGCTTTTCTTTTTTTAGTAGAGATGGGATCCTGCTCTTGCTTAAGCTAATGGAAAAATAGACTCTTAAAACCCAGAATGTTTCTGGTTTATCTAGTTTTGCTTTGAATCAGATTATAGAAGATCCAGAACCAAATAAATGTTGAAACTCAGAAAAGCTCATGAGATCTGACCTTAAATCTTTGGTCTACTTCAAAAACACCCTCATTTAATTTGTACTTTATTTATAGTTATACTTTGCTTTTTAATATGGCATGATGTATCATAAATATTTTCACATTATTTATGCTATCATAATTTTAATTGCTAAATAATCCATTTAGTTGATAGGTCATAGATTTACAATTATTCTCCCATAGTCATTCATATGGATTGTTTATAATTTTCATATTTAGACAAAACTGTTAGGGATAGCTTTGTGCATATGTGTTTTTCTATATTTGGGGATATTTTTTAGAATTGAAGATCAGAAATAAAATTACCAATCTAAAGGCATGCCCATTTGAAAATTCCTGATTCATACAAGCAAATTGAATTTAAAAATCATATAACCCAGGCATTAAAATTGGTCCTGAAACAATTCCAGCTACCATATATGATTTGACCTCTTAAGAAAATTTCCCCAAGGCACTGAGAGGATTACATTTAAAAATACTCATAAATCAGCATTAAGACCATTGCATGATAACCACATAAGAAATGATATTAACTATTAAAATTATAGCAATGTTTGAGAGGTTCTGTTTCATCTCTCAAATCGTTTTAAGTATTATCAAATGTAACTATAAATAAATATAAATACATATTAAAGCACTATGATTCTAAAGGGAGAGGAAATTAATAAAAATTAACTTTGGTTTTGTTTAGATTGATAGGACTATGAGTGTCATTCTTTTTTCTTTTCCTTCCTATTTATATTTCCAGATTTGCTTTTTTAAAAATTTCTAACTCAAAAACATTCTAGGTAATGATACTATGTTGTTGAAACATATTGAATACTTACTTCACAATTGTCTGCTTATTAACCACTCTGTTTGCTCATTGAATATTGTCCAGTCATGTCGATTTAATCTATTCCTCTTATTAATTTAAAATTTTTAAGGTTAAGGTTGCCTTAACCTTCCTTCCTTCCTTCCTTCCTTCCTTCCTTCCTTCCTTCCTTCCTTCCTTCCTTCTTTCTTTCTTTCTTTTTATTTTTTTTGAGGCAGAGTCTCAAGCTGCTGCCCTGGGTAGAGTACCTTTCTTCTTTCCTAAGGGTAATCTGCAAAAATCACAAAACTTCAAGTCATTTCTGACTTGAAAAAGATCAGATGTATAGTTTCCAAAGGAAGAATAATTCCTGCTTCCCACGTTTAGATGGAAGTAAGAGAGAAAATTCAGAGTCCTAAGAATAATTTTAGGGTTGAAGGATTGAAATGTGAAAGGAGTGTAAGCAAAGGGATGGTGTGGGTGACTGGATCCCCAGAGCCAAAGATAATCACAAGATCTACTAAGTAAGATTTGAAAGAACAACAGAGACATCAAACCTGAAGCAATGGAATGAGAACAAAGCTATGGTATTTGAATTTGTAAACAAATGTAAAGAAATTGAAAATCAAGTATGCAAATGAATTCAGTAAGGGCAACTACAGAGATTAAAGATTCTAAGTGTAAATTATGCAGAAAACTCTTGTATTGTTTTTGTCGTCATGATCCAGCGATTGTAGCTTCACCTTGTTTGGTTTTCTCATGTAGTTTAAAAGTTACTTACATTTTATAAATCATCTTATAAATATTTCCATTTGAACCTTTACATCATTCTCTCCTGGAGCTTCCAGGTTTCTATACAATGTATATCTGTAAAATTTGAAGAGGATACTTTAATAGAAGCCATATATCCTACATGTTCCTGTGTTCCTCTTTTGGTAATACATACTAACTTCCTTTATGCCATCCACAATCCCTTTCAATCCCTGGTCTGAACAAAACTGATGTCAATTCCTGGCTCCAAGGATGAGCATGTAACTCAACTCTGCCCAAGGTACCTCATCCCTCTGGTCTAGTGATTGGTTTAAGGATGGTGCATTACTCAAGTTTTGCTGGTCAGACAGGATGAGCTTTTGCTCCAGGACTTTTGATACTCATATAGAGAAAGCAAAGCTGAGGTAGGAGAATGAGAAATAAGATCAAAATGATAATGTTTGAGCCCTAGATCGAATTCTTCCTGACCCCTAGCCCTAACTACTCTGTTACATGAGCTAGTAAATTCCCTCCTTTGTTTAAGCAAATTACAGGAAAGTCCATTCCAGCTGCAATAGAAAGTAATTTGAATAATCCTAATAGAAATTAAATTGTGGTGAAATCCTAGTAAATAAATAGTTGTGTGGCTTTCAGGAATGCATAGTACCAAAAATCACTCCAAATAATATTGTGAATCAATGCTTATTTAAGATTATATGATGTACAAACCTCATTCAACCAGAACTCTTTTGGTTTAGAGTGTTTTTTTCCTTCCTTTGCTTGATATGTAGAATTTATGTGATTTTGGTTTTGATGTATACCATTCACGAGAGATAACCTAACTTAGTATACTTGTTTAATGAATATTATATTAATTTTCAATGTTTCCTTAAGGAATCATTCTTCCCTAATTCTTTGTCAAGTTTATGTAGTTGATGCTGACTGTACCCCAAATCCAGGCTTAATGGGGCACATGACTCAGATTAGGCCAATAAGAGATTTCCCTGAGACTTTTGCTGGAGTTTTTGGAAAACAAATGTCACTCCATTGTCTGGAATTTCAACTATGAAGAGTGGAGTATAAATGTCTAACCACAAAAAATAAGTGAGTTGATGGTTATATTAACAAGTTTAATGTAAGCTTTCCACATTGTATATCAAATCAACCCATTGTGCCCCATAAATGCATTCATGTACACAGTTATGATTTAATTATAAAAATTGAAAAGAAAAAGCTTCCAGTGGATATTTTGGAGGCACTCGGTGCCTATATGAGATTGAGGTCATTATAGAAGAAAGCAAAACTGAAAGATGAAGAGACAAGTGTAGTTTTATGAAAAAAAAGTCTTTAAACATGGATCTATCAATCCCTTAAGCCATCTGTCTCTTAGACATTACAGTTTCATGACCCAACAAATTTCTCTTCTTTACCTTAAACTGGTTTAGGTTGGGGTTTTGATGCATGAAACCACAACATAATTACAGATTGACTAATTACAGATTGATGTAAAGATAGTGGAGCTTATGGGGTAGTTTCAGCTATCTGACAGATTCTTAAATCCTGTGTCTCAACATTAGCTGAGAAGATATTAGTGACTGACTAACTTCTCTGAAAATACCCTTGGTTGTCATGGTGATGGGAGGGAAGAGATACTAAGAGAGGATTCTGACATATATTCATACAAAATTTGAACTAGGTGGGAGATGTATCTAATCCAGCTCTAAGACTTCGGCATTCATAGAACCCATTAAAATTCATGGAGATACCTTGGTCTCAGATTTTCTATGTTGTTTAAGGCATCTAAAAAGGCACTGCTATATAAAGGGGGTAATAGACAAGTTGGAACTTGTGTCTTTGCTAATAATACCCGGTGCTGGGCATCCAGTTTGGATCTCCCCTCAATCGTAAAACAGAGACCAGTGTATCTCAGAAACAACCACAGATATTCTTTGGAATTTTACTGCCACTTTGCAACATGAAAGGATGCAATACATTAGCAGTAAAACTAGACTTACTAACTTTATTCTTTTCTTAAGATTTCAACTTTCACATAGCCATCTTCAGAACTCTCATTTAAACAAGTAAAAGATGTTTCTAATTTATCCCAGTACCTAAAAATTCCCAACAATGATATTTTGGAATGAATATGAAAAATCATTTGTGAACATTGTCACTTTCTGTAGGGTTTAGATGTTGCCAAATCTCTTAGAGCTTCTTGAGAGCTCATGTCTTTTGTGTAAGATCACATATAAGATGGTGTGTTTCCCTGGTGATCACCTATTCAAATCAGCATTTATAACAAAAGCTATCACAAAATACTCTAAAATCCCATATATTGGGGCAAAATTTTATGAGATTAAGATTTAGGGGGTACATTTTCATTATTTCCCTCTTTTAATGGATTTTTCAGAAATATCTCTTCTTTTATAAGACAGAAATTGTGTTAGGAATTAAGATACAAGTCTTGCTCTTGTTCTGGTACTATGTATATTTAGAGGAGCTACTTTGCCACTAGGAACCAGTGTTTTTCAGATATAAAAGGCAGGAATTGGACAAAAATGAGCTCTCAGACTTTTGCCAATGTTGAGTACTTGCTTTTATATAGTCTAAGTAATATTCACAGTAGGAAGTAGCAGATGATTAAAAACTTTCCTTATGTCATAGTAACAAGGATTAGTTTCTAAAAGCAGAAAACAATCAAGTTATCAAAACAATTATTTAACAAGAGGATAGATGTGAGAGCAAGTCTAAATTTACTTTGTGTGTATTACATAAGCTACTTCTGGTTGATGTTTTTGTTCTTGTACTTGATCACACCAACAGAGGAATTGGTTTCTTGGTATAGACTCCACCACGACTCATGCTGGGCATAGAGATGTGCTGCCAGATCCCCTCCAAGGAAGGACCTACTGCCCAGGTGAAGGGAATAAAGTCAGCTAAAGGCCTGAAGCTACCAGCTCCTTAAGGATGGCCACAACTGCATGGAGGCACGTTGCTAATGTCACACTTTTCCCAGGGGCAGTCTGCACTCCATGACCAAGTGGGAGTGTGAAGGCTCCATCCAGGGCCCTCCAAGGGCTCTCTGTGGGATTGGCCCAGCATTGTCCTGGGCCTGCATCACACCGCACCTGTTCCTCTGCCCAATGTGCTTTCCTCCTTTTTCCCTCCAAAGGTATTGATCTCTTATCAACATCTTATATCCCAAATTCCATCCTAGCATCTGTTTCCAGGGAATCCAGACCCTGAAACCTATAACTAATTTAGAATAACAAACTCATATATTTATCTCTCTTTGCTATGCATAGAAAAAGATAGGGAGTAAAGTACGCTTCAATATGATGTTTATAGGGAAAGTACTTAGATTGCTTTTTAACTTACTTATTCTTTTCCAGTTTTCTTCAGTTTTTCAAAAATAATGAGCGAATATAATTTTCACTAAAAAATAGAGTCACCATAGAAGAAAAATAATGAACAAGTACAGTAATAATAACATAATTTGGCAAGGGGAATAAGGGCTGCATATATAAGGAAGTAATCAGCAGTAGATATTAAAACAGAATTAAACTGTGTTTATTTCTAACTATAACTACAACCAGAAGCTTCTTGATATTGCTGTAAACTCTTCCCAATATTATTCTTCATGTTAGTTTCCTCATAACAATTAATACTAAAGTGCTTTGAAAAGGTTCATATGCTGAAACAATTTGCCAAGGTAATCACACACGCACAGTGTTGCCATAGATTTTAAGATTTTAAAGTCTGACATCGTACAATATCTTCCTCCTATTTATAAATGAAATTTTGCCCATGTTTTCCAAGGCATATTGATAACTATGCATAGTCTAGCTCATGTGCCTGAGTGTCCATTATTTTGCAGAAGAAATAATTTTCAAGACAGTATTTATCCCCATACTTTATGGAAAAATGTTTAACAGAAATAGATATTGGGAAACAGAAATAGTTGTTTAATAGAAATAGATATAAGAACATGCAAAAGTCTTCTTCAGACAAATGTCAGGTGTTTAAAGTATAATTAGGATGATGCATGATAACTAATGGTGACAGGGGCCTCATGGCCATGGTGATGGTTTTTTAACACAATGTGCCCTGGAGTTCCAGAATCTGTGCTGATTGCTCTAGTCAGAAACCACCAGGACCCAAGCTCAGTGTGACATGTTCTGAGTGTCTCTTCACTTGCTCAGCCAAACATTGCCATTGGCAAATAAAATCCGCTTGCGTTAGAAGTAAAAATATCTGCTCAGTTCCATCCCTAGAGTGTTACCATTTTCTATCTATGGTATCTACTTTTCATAGAAAAAGGAAATCTGTTTCCAAGTGCTATAACATAAGACTCCAGAGATATAGTGTAAGCAATCCCCATGCCAACTTTTCTTTTTCCCTTCCTTTACAGAGGCGATTATTAATGTAACCTTCTTTTTTCTCTTTCTATAGAATGTCAAGAGCAATCTAAAGATCAAATTCTCTTACATGATGAAAACTGTTCAAAACAATAAGGCAGAAACCCTTCTCTTTTGCAATACCATTTGAAAAAGGGATATTCTCACTACAAAAAGAATGTGTAAATCTCCTCTATTACGGTTATAGGATTTTTAGTGCTTGGTAAAAACAGATGAAGTTAGAAATTTAAAAAAGACAAAACTAGCACTCATTGTCTGAAATGGACCGGCCCAGACCAAACCTGCATGGTCAGAAACATGCCAGATGCAGGTCTCTCAATGGCAGGACTTGCCACTGTCTCTCTGTGGCCACATTTACAAGGCTACAACATACATGGAGCCGCTTCCCCATTTCAAGAAAAGTCAGAGCAAAAAACATGCCTAGTGGAGAAGAATAGCACTAGCTCCAGGAAGGAGCATTCCAGAGCTTTTCACAGTTTTTGAGATTTCAATTAAAAGTCATTACCCGCAGGCAGATTTCTTCCAAACCCAGTCCTTTGGGTACTTGCTCTATCCAGAATCAGGAAAATGACCAGTAATCTATAGAGATTTATTTTCTGAGTGTGCTGTGAAACAATGAAATAATGCCGAGCAAACTTAGCTTGTGCCGGAGTTCTGTCGCATGAGCCTAGCATCTGGGAATTGGTGTTATTACTCAAAGTAACTGTAAAAGTTGGGAAAAACTTTCCAGTTTGAAGATCCATTACCCCCAGCAAAGGGCCACATTTTAGTACCAACATTTAAGAGGTAAGTGTTGAATCCTGTTGAATCTAAGCCCAGACTGAGCTTTTAATAAAGAGAGAGAGAAGTCACAGGTCGCGGTGCAGACATGGCCAAGTCCAAGAACCACACTGCATACAAGTCCAGAAAGTGGCACAGAAATGGTATCAAGAAAACCTGATCACAAAGATATGAATCTCTTGGTGGTAGATCCCAAGTTCCTGAGGAATATACGCTTTGCCAAGAAGCACAACAAGAAGGGCCTGAAGAAGATGCAGGCCAACAATGCCAAGGCCATGACTGCATGTGCTGAAGCTATCAAGGCCCTTGTAAAGCCCAAGGAAGTTAAGACTAAGATTCCAAAGGGGCGCCTGCTGTAAACTCAGTTGATTTGCCACATAGTGCACCACAAGCTTGGCAAGCGTGCTCGTCCACGCATTGCCAAGGGTCTCAGGCTCTCCCGGCCAAAGGCCAAGCCCAAGGACCAAATGAAGGCCCAATCTGCTGCTTCATCTGCAACTCCAGCTTCAGTTCCAGCTCAGGCTCCCAAAGGTGCCTAGGCTACCACCGAGGCTCCAGAGGCATCTGTCTGCTATGAGGACAAAAGGACTGGTATGACCTCTAAGCTGCTGTCTATATTGGGCTGCGGTCTTCCTGTGCTATTGGTACAAACAAACCTGAGGCAGGAAAAAAATAGAGTTGTGCTAAATAATCCTCAAGGTCTCACAGATTCATGTGGTATAGCAGCTCTCCTTTGGAGAGGTGTTGGCATTTATCTTGATAACGTAGTTAGAATGGTTTTGTTAATGCTTCATTTTGTTCTGTGAAATGTTTGGAGAAGACATTAAAATAATGCTCTTCACTTAGTAGGCGCCTGATCCTTAATGTGAACAAGTGAATACTTTTATATTTGCTATGATCTAATATGAAGACAGTGCCTTGTTAATTCACGAAACAAAAACTTACTGAACATCTGCTACGCAAAGCTGCAAATTAGGGCCACTTCATATGAGGCAGCAAGCAAAGCAAATACTAATACACTTGAACCAGAAGTCTTATTTCTACATTACTTGTAAGTCATGGGCGTACAAAAATTGGAAATGGAACTCTTAAAATATAACCTAAACCCTTCCATTCTGTGAGCTATTCTACCCATCTAGCTTTTTCCAGTATTCCAGTCAAAATAGACATTTTATTATAAAAAGTAAATGCCTCATTTTTACTGCTGAATTTTTAATAAACTCCTCTTTACTTCTGAAATACCATTATCCCCATCTTTAAATTTTCAAAATCTAGTCATTCCTCAAGGTCCTATTCAAAACTCTATATATCTACTATCCCAATTCCTGAGGCCATAATATTTTCTACTTCATTATGGCAACTTGTTTGTACACATTCTAGGTAATTCTTTATAAGACTTTCGCCTTTCTATCCTTCTTACCCCCTCAAACATTCCCCAATCCTCACATGTACATGATCATTGAGATGCAGGTACAATAGGGGTTGTCCCTTTCTTAAGATAAGTATATTATCATCCCAACATATTATTAGACTGTCTAATCATCGTACATAATTTTAATTATATTAGCATTTTGTGCAATCTTTTGAGAAAGATTTGGGGCCATCTATGACCTATTGTTTACTATATATTTGTCAGGATCAATCAAGAAAGCACAGATAACATCAGGTATTTAATGTGGGTGTGGGTGCTGGAAAAGTAGAAGGTGTATAGGAGGTAGTGAGACATCGGAAAATAGTAGCAGCGGGAAAGAAGGAGGTTGGGTTAACAGGGTCAATAAATAGTCAATGGTTCTTTGTGAGAACTGAACACTCTGAGTGTCCATCAGGAGCTAGATCTACAGAGAGAGCTGTTTTCTGGTGGGAGTTGATGGAGAAGATGCAGCTATTGCTGGAACTGCTAACTGATCTAAAGAGGAAAGGGAGAAAGAATTCCCTGGTTTCTTCCTTTGTTCCACACTACAGTGTCTAAATGCTTTGTTTGGTAGAAAGCAACCAAAAGCCATAGGCAAAAGAGTCTAAGATATACTCTTGGCAGGGTTCACTTATTTGCAATACTGGGCCAAGAAGAGGAAGGATGAATAATGGAACTGGGAATAAATAGTCAAACCATCAGACAAGATAGTTGTTTTGTTTGCAAATATTTTATCTTCATTTTGGAAAACAAAGTGATTATAAGATCCTTGATAGCCCCAGAACTGAGATGTAAAAAGAAAGAACTGAGATGTAAAAAGAAAGAAAGAAAAAAAATAAAAATAAAAAAAAACAAGATCCTTGAACATGAACAACTTTTGAGCTATTTGGGAGCTAGACTGGTCTAAAACAGAAAATCATGCAATATAGTGTTTATTTCTACTATTCATCTATCTCCTTTCCAAGATTTTCTACAGTCTAGGCATCCTCTAGTCATAGGCGCTTTCCTATAACAGTGCATCCAAGTCTGTCTTTGGACAGATATCACAGTTGTAATTTCCTTTTATATTTCCCTATCAAACTCCATTTTAGAATGCTTCATAATCTAATTTGAAGAAAAATATAAAAAGCCAACAAAAAAAAAAAAAAGAAAAAGAAAAATATAAATAGCTAGGTGTGGTAGCCAGCCTACTAGATATCCCCCAGTGAATCTCATCTATTGGTAACACAATCTCGTGTAGCATCTTTTGCTTAGGTTAGGGCTCAAAGTGGAGGCAATGGTGTCTCACTTCCAAGTACCATAATCGTGGTACAGCTTCAGCATGGTCTCTCGGATTCTTTGCTATAGGGGTGTCAACTGTCATACTATGAAAACACTCAAGCAGTTCCCTTGACCACACGGAGAGGGGCTAAAGCCCCTGCTAACAGCCAGCACCAAATTACTTGCTAACCATGAGAATGAGTAACATGGACAGTGAATCCTCCAGCACTATCCTAGGATTTCACTCCAGAAATGAGCTTTTGAAATCATAGAAATGAGCAGGGCCTGAGTCTTTTGGGGATTCTTGATCCTGAGCTTTCATAAGCATAACAGATTTTGGGGATAATTGTATTTAGTATTAGATAATTGGGTGACACTTCATTACTATTCTCATGGTAGCTGTTCAGAGAGAAGTTTGTAAGGTTGATGCTTTAATAATTAATATTCCCCCAATTTGAAGTACTTTGTAAGTTGTATGCTACGTTTCTAACAAATAAATTATGTTCTTTCTGGTAATAAAGTTGAGAGGAGGCATAGCAAGATTCTCTATTACATCCAAGGAAACTGATGCTCAGAGGTTGAACAACCTGCCCAACCAGTCCTCAGCTGGTTACCCACAGAGCTTGGATACAAACCCACATCCTCCAATCCAATCCCTCCAATGTATTATACATTGCTGAGGATTTTTCCCAGTATCACATCAAAGCAAAGATAGACTTTGGGTCAGGGCTTTCTATTGATCCTCAAAATTCAGCATGTGTGTACCTGGATAATACACACACACAAGTAAAAGACGAAATGAGACAACACAGGTGCAGCAGTGCAGCAGTACAGGCAGAAGTGCAGCAGCACAGGCAGAAGTGCGCCCTGGCTGTTACTAACAGAATACTACGTGCAACTGCTCTTGTTCATTCATCCATCTTCTAATACTTTCCAGACTCCTATATCTAAGCAATTTGAAAATCCAGCTGCAGCTTTTCTTTTCCAAGGATTTGGTCAAGATTATAGACACATTTGCTCGGAATGTCCTAACTCTGTGTGTTATAACGTGTTTCTTATTTGTGATTTCACTGAATATTTATAATATCTAGAAAAGACTCCAAGACACTTAACACCAAATTCTGTTTGAAAATAAAGATATTCTTTTTCTCTGACAGTCCAATATAAATGTGCACACCAAGAGATTTTGCTCTTATTTTTCAGTTATTCATTTATTTTGAAAAAATTAAAATTTGCAATTCTTGTAATGCATTTATTTTCATGTGCTCTATGACTTTCCAAAATTATGTAACTAATGACCTGATGTGTTCCAAGTAGATTTCCCATGAGGTTGTGAAATCCAGTGTGAATGACATGCTTAAATTCCACTGCCTCTTCCTCCAATGCCCTGGACCCTTTACTCAGAGGTAAGTAGAGTCATGTAAATATCAAGGGTAGCACTGGACAGGAAAAAGTCTCGAAATGAAAGCTTGAAAAGAGGGAGGCCTGGCCTAACTAATTCCTTTACTTGGTAGGGTCAATCTCATTTCTTTGTCTTTGATTAACTGCCTCATCTATATATTAGAATCACCTGGGGAAACTTACAAGCATAAAATAAAATGGTATCCTGCCCTCCTCCCACAAATGAATTAGAACCTCTAGGACAGAGCTCAAATTTCAAGATTTTAAACCAGTTTTCCAGGTAATTCCAAGATACATCCAGGATGGGACGCACCAGTCTAAAGTATGGTTTGCAAGGGCTGCTTGAAGGTGACAGCTTTCTCATTTCTCATTTCACTGTCTTGCTTTCAAATTGTGATATGCCTCTGGCAGAAAGAGACACCACAGTTGGAGACGACTAGGTCACTGTCCAAGGCAAGGTCAGTAATGAGCAAAACATGAGAGCTTTGTGTTTTCTACCTTGCTCTGAGGAAGCTTGATCTTAAATGTCAAGACACTGTGGATTTTCACTGGCTCTATTTGCCTTCACTTCCCTCAGCTCTTGCAGGTAAAGTTAAGCAGAAGGCACAGTATATCTTATTTAAGAGGCTAAGGGCAATGACAATAATAGCCCTGGCCTGCGTTAGTTGTAGCGGCATTTAGATGTAATTGTGTTTAATACTACCCATGTTTTAATAAAAGGCAGGACATCATTATAAATGAACTTTATTGTTGCTTTTAAATGGCTCCCATGTGCACTCTCTTGCTCTGTCCTACTTACTTCATTCTGCCAGACACTTATATGCCCAGATAGATCACTTTCTTATAGAAAATCCACACTCTCATAGTTTCCTCTCCTGTGACACAGGCTTTAAGCCTTTTTCTTAATCATCATCAAAGGGTTCACTCATTTATGTCATCATCCTTTTTGACTTAAGCTTTGAGAGTAGTAATCTGTTTTTCATAATGCTCTGTATTCAAGTGACCATTATAGTAATCTGTCCATAATGGATGTTTAACACGTGCATAAAATAAATGCACACAAATGTCTTCTGCATAATTTCCCATGGTAGATGGGCAACTTTTCCTCTTTGTTGGAAAAAGGAAAATCTGGTTATAGAAAACAAGACTATGAAACAGACCTTCTTATGCATTGTGTTGTTTTCTAGGGTTTGGGAGTAATGTACAGAAAAATTCTTGAACATTAAATTATATAAGCTTCAGCTCCTAAATAAGCCAAAAGCCATGAGAATGGCAGAAGTTTAAACATCGTTGCCCTGGGAGTGCTATATTTAAATGATGGGCAGAGGTAGTTAACCTTGGTTTATAGGCCAGATTCCTTGGGCTAATTTAATATCTTTTTATGACTACTTTTCCAACTCATATACTATGGATACATATTAAAATTAGAAACTTAAATTTTACCTTTCTGGTATTTTTTTTTTCTTTTTTTTAATTCAAACCCACACACACATTTTGGGATGTTCAGAATAACATCCCATTAGATGTAACTAATAATAATCAAGCAGCGATTTATCACCTCATTTTTAATTTCCCTTTAACATATTAAATTCAGTATTTCAGCACGTGATTATCAATGGCTTTCACTCTTTGCAGATGATATGATTGTATATCTTGAAAAAAACTGGGATTCTACTACAAAACTCTTAGAAGTGATCAAGGAATATAGCAGCATCTCAAGTTACAAAATCAACACTCTTAAATCAATACCCTTTATATATATCAACAATAGTTAAACTAAAAAAACTGTCAAGGACTCTATTCCATTCACAGTAGTGCCAAAGAAGATGAAATATTTGGGAGTTTATCTTATTTATTTGAACTTTAAAAAAATAATGGCTTTAAAGTCTTTGTTAGGAAATTCAATACCTGGGCTTTAACAGGGAAAGTCTCTATTGACTTATTTTACTTCTATTATACAGATCATGAAATCTGGACATTTTAAGCAATATATTATGGAAACTCTGGAAATAAAATTCTCTCTTATTCCTAAGAGTTGCTGTTGTTGCTGTTTGGTATTGTTTGTTACTTACTTTTCTAAATTAATTCTGTAAAGCTTATATTCTTTGTCATATCTCTGAAGTTTCTGCTCAATTGTTTTAGTAGGCAGCTAATTAGTGAAAAATATTTTCATTTTTTAAATTTTCAGATTAATATAAGGGTATAAATAATTATTTTTTGTTGTTGTTTGTTTGTTTTTGTAAGTGTTAGGTAAAATTCAAGTTGTATTAAATGCTAGGTAATAATAAGTCTCCCAAAGTTTGCTGATTGTCTGTCTGCACATTTGGGTGATTCTTTCAGAATTCAGACTGATAGTTTATTAATAACTTTAACTTCTACTTACTGCTTCCAGAGAACCTCAGTTAGCCAGAAATAAAAGCCAGGAGTTTTTCTTAGGATATGCACAGCTGTGGGCATGTGAACAGTCCTATATATGCATGCTACCTTCTAGATCCCCATAAAAATGCCAGATCTTTCTAAAGATCCCTAAGGGCATAATATTCCCTAGATTTTTCTTTTGAAACTTTTGGTTAGCATATTGTTTGCTCCAACTGTTAATCACCATCTCAGGCCATCAAATTATTTTAAAAATTTCTTGAGTTGTTTTTTGACGGATACTTTGGGGGAAAGGCTGATCTTCCTGGGTGAACTCCATGTCTGGGCAAGTGAAAACAAGCAAGAACCAGCAGTTAGGCAACATAATAACAATTCTCTGAGAACATGTCTTTAGAGGAACTCCAACTCTATTGTGTCCTTCTGATGGCTGCCAAGCTGCTATTTTCACTGTGATTTTGGGTCTGTTTCATAGAACTGGGTAGGAGGATATGAAAACAAGAAGTTAAATGCCACCAAAGTTTACTATTCTTGTTAAGATTCGGCTGTTTTTACATATTTTGACAAAGCTTCCCTTAATTTCCAGAATTCTGGAAAATATGTGATATTAGTTGCCATTTTTCTCAATGGTAACATTGAGACATCCTTGATGTTTTTACTGACATCTTTTATTTAGTTTAGATCTGTTTTTTTGTTTGTTTTGTTTTATAATGCTATGATACACAGCAGCAAACTGCACAAATTTTAGCTTACTCCATTTCTAAGATATATTCTATTCCACAAGTGAACACTAACAACAATAATAATTGTGATGGCTAATTGTTCTTGAGTTCTTGGTATGTAGCATGCATATTTAAAATCTGTTATGTATAGTGGTTCTGTTAAAACTGCAATTCATTTACATTCCACATTTACTAAGTTTCACATATACCCTTGCAAGATGCACCACAGGTGTAATCCCACCAATCCCCCTGGGTGCCTGGAAGGCTATGTTAACCAGTGTGATGAAAATGTGTCAAACAGTCTATGAAACCAGTGTATGGTGCCCCATGATCACATTAATGTACACAGCTATGATTTAA